>VWYI01048694.1:40878-143304 GCA_013399455.1 Anthoscopus minutus
CAAATGACAGTGATGTGTGAGGCTTTCCGAAGTGGCAATGCAGAACATTCTTTCTTGAATAATTCACTCATCTGAAGTTATTATATATTCAAAACTGATTGAGTTGCATATCCAAATGATGGTCTATCAGCTGTTGATGTAGAAGAAGAAAAAGAAGTTTCTGCATTTATTCTGAGCTGTGGTTCATATCACGTTACTCTTGGTTATATGAACTGAGTTTAATTGATTGTGATTTAATTTACATTCTGCAGTGGGATGTCTTTTTCTTGAGATAATTAATCTTATTGAAAAATTCTATGTGAACGGTTCAGGCTCTAACAGATTTTCTAGAGGTGCTTTTTTGTTTAGGCTTCCTTGACAGCCTTTTTTTCTTACAGATAAATTACATGTCTCAGAATGTCTCGCCTTTATATTTATTTTCGTTTGGCAGCATAGAGATGTTATGGCTGGCAATATTTCATACCCCAAAGTATTAATGTTAACCATAAATTACTACCAATGATATGCAGTGGTTCTTATCAATCATGAGAAATAATCAATGCTGATTGAAACAAATAAATATGATGCTTTTCAAAGTTATAACCTTGTCATATAACTTCAGTGCTCAAATGCATCAAGTTCTACCTTAAATTAACTCTGCAATTATATACAGAGTTTTCAGAAACCCAGTATTTCACCAAAAGGGCCAAAATTGTGCAAGACTATATAAAGATTTAGACATAAAAGTGGCAAAATTTACATCTATTTTTTTTCTGCTTCCAGAATTGGGTAGAAATAATATGATTTATGGATGGGTGGCAATTCATCAACTCAGTGTTACAGGAGCTGTAATACTGAGTCATTTGATTGTTTCCAAGAGTTTGCTCTGAAACCAGCTGAAGAACATGTTGTGTCATACTACTTAAATTGAGAAGTCCCTGTTACTCTCTCTATCCCAGATGTAATCAGTCATTAACTCATGTGGCTTAACTTACTGAATCTAACACCAGGAAAATATCAGTTAAATACTAGAGCTCAAAGAGCAAAAGGTGCCGCTCCACTGCTGCATTTCTGCAGCATTTCTGGTGTGTATCCCAAACTCAGACTATGCATTTGGTATCAATGCATGGTCTGAGGTCTCACTGTTTGTTGCCATGGCATGAAATCAGCAGAATTCCAGTCTTTAATCAATATTATTTTCATGAATAATAGCAGAGGCTGTCACTTATTGGTATAGGATGTGGTTTCTCAAACTCTTCACTAATAGCATAGGTGTTTATCCAGTGGTTTCATGTCCCTCTGAGGCTCAGAATTCAGTGCTACAGAGCTCTCTCTTCACTTCTTACACACCCAAGGAACCAATTACATGAAACTCAGCCATGGCTGTGCCATATTTAGCTGTTCAAGTCCATTTAGCAGCAGTTCCTATGCTGGAGAACACATGGAGTCAGGCTGGAAAGACAAAGGGGGAACATTTGAGGGGAATGATAACAGAATTCTAGAGAAATTTGGATCTCACCATAATGTTATTGATACCATTAGCATTATTAATTTATTTAGCACATAAATTGTAAAATTTATGGAGGTTTCATCCGGCAGCTGTGTGTTGCCTTTGGCAGTGGTCATGCTGCTCCTAATTTAATCTTATTAATTCCCTCACAGGTTTTACTAACGAGGTGCTGAACATCTTGCAATACAAAGATAAGAAAAGGGGATATATCTTTTTTATTGTTTTGTGATCAGCGCATTAGATACTGATTCCATTCTCTTTGCACTGCAGTCCCAGCAAGGTCACGTGTCTTAAAGCTCATAAAAAGGAAATGAGGAATATGAGCTGCTTGTGTGAATGTTAATCTGATTTTTTGGAGAGCAAGAAGTTGCTGCTTGGAATCCTGATGGCAAAAAGCAGAGACTGCCCCCTCCTACTGTAACTCATTTGCTTTCAGCAGGCTTTCCACAATGGAGGAAGTTGGGCCACAAATAACCTGGTGTTCTCCAAGTGTGTACCAGAATAAGGATTTTGTACATGGTATTAAAGACCTGCTGAAAGCCTTATCTCATTTTCATTGCTGGAAATCTGAATTACACGAGTGTTCTCTGAGAAAAATTGATAGTAAAGTATCACTAACTACAGGAAAAAATAATTTCAATAATTATTTGCATAATTTATACAAATAATACACATAGACTTCGTATAATTTAGTATCATTTGTATTGTCTGTGGTTTTTTATAAGGAGTGAACTTCAGTATATGGTAACTTACTGAAAATATATAATGCAGTTATTTTTTTTGTCCACAAGCATACCATATTTATATCAGTAATCCCTTCAAAACATCTCCATAACCATCCTGTGCCTCATTATGTCCCCTCATATTCTCACCATTCTTCATCTGGTTCTTGTTCATTATTTGTAGCTCATAGCATGTTCTGGAAATTCCATTTTTCTTCCAAGGCACTTTTACCCTAAAGGCAAAATAGGAGGCAAAAGGAAGTTTACATTTCTTTTTCTAAAAAGAGCCTTTAGTGAAGGTTTCTTAAAGATTTGGATTTTTGAATGAGATTCTGTTTGTCATTGTGTGTGAGTACTTCGTTGCACAAATGGCAGATGAATGATGGGTTACTTTTTGCCTGGCCTTCTAATCACTTGACCACGGCAAAGGCTTTTTGGTTCAGTTTTCAGCATAAGTAGATTTTTCAGTAATTCTTCAAATGCTTAATTCAACTGTAGAAAAGAGGATAAAGGCAGAATCCTGCTTGTGCTGCTGGTTTTTACACCGTGCCAGTAGCTCCTGTGGCTGGCACCCACCGAGGCAGTCTGGAAACGTGCCAGGCCATTTTCCTAATGTATTGGGAAAGATCTTCAAAAGTGAGAAGGGCCACGGATGACTGGAGAAGTGGAGAAGTCCTTGGCAAGATGTATTCCTGTTTACTTCCCTGCTTCACTGTGCCCTGTCCCTTGACTTCTAGGTTCATGTACATTTTGTGATATGCACTGTTATGCAGGTTATTCATTAGGAAGGATCAATTTTAGTTGTAGGTTTAGTCCTATTTTTTTGCAGCTGGGCTTAGGAATATTTGTTTCTCCCTAACGTTGTTGTTATAGTTGTGGTAGCCTGAAGAGATAAATGAGACAAGATTTGTGGGAAGAGGTGTAATATCTTTTATTAGGCCAGCTGATGTAGCTGGAAAAAATAGAAAATCTTTCNATTAGCCCAGCTGATGTAGCTGGAAAAAATAGAAAATCTTTCAGGCACAGAAAACCTTGTCCAGGTTGAGTTTGAACTGCCTAATAATTGACTTGTGCCTGTGAAGCAATAAAAGCAGTTTTTTGATCTTTCTCTTTTTATGATTAATACAGTTTGGGAGGCATCCATATATTTCAGGAGTTAAAACTTTACTCTGTTGATGTTAATTATTCTGGGTCCAAATCTGATTAAATTCTTTAACTCAGAGAACAAGAATGAAATAATTTTTCATTCAGACTAGTAGTCTCTTAAAATAATAGATTTTGTTTATCATGGGATCAGAAGGATAAATAAACCCATAAAAGATATGATACTTCACTGGTGAATCAGAGAGATCTGCATGGTTTTGAACCTCATCTGACAAACTGCATCTCTTTCCAAATCAGGGTGTGTGTTTGGAGATAAGTGGGGTGGGAATGATGGCAAACACTGTAGCTTCAGTTACTTAATGACTCTGTGCTGGCTTTTTTTTTAACCAATGGGAAGGGCATGGCTTTTAAAAAGTAAGTTCTATTTGCTATGTACAATACAAGTAGATGGATACCTATGTTGTGTGCAAGACATGGGCACCATTTGGCTGTTAAGCATTGGAATAACTGAAAGTATTATTGCAGATGCTGAAATTTTCAATGTATTTTGTATACTCTCGCCTTTTATAATGCTCAGAATGAGTGCTTTTATGCCCTGTGAGATGTCTTACTGGAGCCTGAAAGGGGAATTCACAGAGCACTGAGAAAGGCAGAGATGTGTTCAGATTGCAGGTGTCTGTTTGGGTGAAAACAAAAATACAAGACAGTCACTTCACTACCTTGTAAAAAGCCATGGCAGCAAGAAGGCATCATTATTGCTCTGAATAAATAACACATGAAAGAATGTAATTGGTTTATAATACAGGAAATGGATAAAGGATGCATCAAGGTGTTTGGCATGCCCAAGCATTTTGGGATTATAGCGCTGCGAGGTTCTAATGTCATCAGCTCTCTTCCATTTCCCTGAGCTGAGAGCTCTCATCACACCATAAAAATACTGCAGCTGAGGTTTTCTTGGCAGCATTTTAGCAAAACCACTATTCTGCTGAAAAATGTTTTCCAAATTACCCAGGGACAGTGAACTGGATATTTTCTGGAATGTATGGCAAAATTAGTGGAATGTGTTTGGCTGAGTTTAGAAGGCACTGTTTTCTTTCATGTTGTTGGGTTCTGCACTGAGTTCCATGGAATTATTTCATGTTTAGAAACCTCAGAAAGGAAAAATAATTTATTGAAAAGTAGGCTATAAAGGACACATGAAACTCCAGAACTCAACTGCTGAAAGAATCACACTTTCATCTAAATGTGTCATCTAAAAGTTCAGATCATGATTGATAAGTGTGTTTTTTATTGTTGGCTGTTAGCTGAGTAATAGATTGTTATTTCAATACATTTTGACTGGAGCAATTTGTCTTGAAATACTTTTGTCACCTTTTTCTTTTAGGTCCTTTGTAATGGAGTTGTGTAATTTCATTTTTTCATACACAAATGCAGCTAACTTTTTCAGAGTTGAGCAGCACCAGATGAAAGCTTGTCATCGCTTTATAAACTGATAAAAGAATGAATTCAGAAGAAATATTTAATATGCAGTGGTTGTTACCGGCTGCATTCTGTGGCAAAAGAAAAATTAAATAAATTGTACTGAGGGGGAGGTATACTGTCTGTCTGATCTAAAAAGCCATTTTCACAGTTCTTACCATTGCAGGGAACATTTTCCAGCTTATCATAGTAGAAGCAGGCAAGTTATTTACTTGCCAGAAAGGCCTGAACCCTAGCAGTCATACATGCCACTTCTGAAGTTAAGGCTCCTTACAGTGCCCAACCTTAACATGTATAATTACTTTAATAAATTAAACCAGGCCATTTTCTTCTCTTTGTTTTCCTCAGCTGATATGACACTGCAGAAATTGTTGTAATGCATTTAATATTCTAAAAGGCTTTTCTCTCCTGCATTGATTTTCTTCTTAGAGGTGTTTTGTGTGTCCATAATCATTGGCTGATTGTATGTAGAAGATGAGTATTTTTCATTGCAACCAAACGCTTTTCCTCAGTTTCACATCTCTTCTTTTGGTCAATTGGAGCAATTCAATGACTGCATTTAAATATTAGTCTTCTTCCAGTCTTTTTATAGCACCTGAGTTAGAAGGCATGGAGTGCAAGAAATGTCTGAAAACATTTTGGGAAAGGAATGGTTTCACTTTGGGTTTGACTGTTGCCCACAGTAGCCAGCCTTCTCTGTAAATGCACTGCCAGAGGGGTCAGTGCTGCATAAATTACCAGGGTTTTTCTCTGCTTAGTTCCAGGGCATAATTCCCCAAGCCTCTTCCTCAGAGGACACAACTGGTGGCCATGTGGGAGGTTTGATGCAGGTGTTTTGAGGGCTGCTGGTACTCCTCCCTGCTCTGCCAGATGCTGTGTGATGGTGTCAGGGAAGAGCTGTGTCCCAGCCACTGACACAGCTCTGTGCAAGATGAAGCCAAACAGGTTAAGCCTTTGCACAAAACTACAAGAGCTTCCTAAGCACTTTCTGTAAGGGCCAGGCTAGAAAAAGAAAGATTTTCTCCATCCTTTTTTATTGATTTCATTTCAATAGTGATTGTGTTTCAGCATGTGGCTCTGCAAGCAAGATGAATTGGGAAGCTCGGTACTTGTAATTTATACATGGTGTTCCTGTTAGGAACTAAAAGTGGTAGCAAGATGTCAGCATCCTGCCTGAAAGTGACTTCACTGCAGTGTTGGTCTCCACTAGAAGTGGAGCTCTTTCAACTTTTTTCAACAGATATTAATGTTTCTGCATAAATGTTTGGACAGAAATGTTACACAAGGCAGGAGCAGAGTTTTCCACATGATATATGAGGTGTTGTTCTTGTTATTACAGCATATTTTCTGTTTGAGCTGTCAGAATGACTTATAAATTTAGCATTTCTTGTTGAAATATATTCTGTCAACTAATTTACTTTAAAAATATTTCTATTCAAAATATTTATCAACCCTCCCCACATTATCTTTGATACAATTTTTCCTTTTCCCACAAGGGCAAGAGACCCATTTCTCTTCTTTGTAACTGGCCTTTAAAAGCTGCTGGCAAGTGCCCCTCTCAGTAACCTCTGGGAGTGCATACCCTGTGCAGAAACCATCATGATTTAACCATTTGTCTCTGTTTCAGTCACACTTCTCAGAAAAGGCTGGCACCTTGCATGACAGAACAGTGTGTCTTAAGCTGTAATATAAAATATAAAAAATTTTGGGGCATACTTATTAATATATGTATGATTCTTACTGAAGCAACAGTTCTGACATTAAACACAATAGACTTGGTAAATGGAAATTATTTTTGTCTCAAAGGGAAATTTTACAAAAGGGATATTCAGCTGTTGTACAAAGTAGAGTTACTAATCTTAGAATCTTGTGGGATTCTTGCTGCATCAGCCAGCAGGACATGCTAAATTCTTGGCATGTTTTGCCAGGATAATAATGAAAAGGGAGTCAGTGGAAGGATGTTTCAGATGGCTCTGTTATTGAATGGCCTCCAGACAAAATAACAAGCTCTGAAACCCTCTCATGTGCTGTAGTGACAAATTCCAGTGGCTCTGTCCATGTAGGATCCCCCTTTGCCTGCTTGCTTTGTAGGAGACACTGAAAGGTTCCCAGAGCAGAAAATATAACCTGAAGAGCTCCCAATACATGTATCCATGTCAGGGTTTTGGCTTTACAGCTGTAGCTGTCCCCATCTAACTGGGATTAGCCTGTCCAGAAATAAATCCTTCACGTGCCAAGCAGAGATGCTGTAACTGTAGACATGAAGCTGCAGTAAGTCTAGTGGGTGGAATCTAATGGTTTTTTCTGACAGAACTTTACATTCAAAAGAAGATTTTGCTTAGTTCATTAATATTTAGTGGCAAATATATTTCATAGTCCAAGGCCGTGAAGTAATTTCAAATCATATTAAAACTAATACTATGGACTTATGCTGCTTTCATGATACAAGACATAGAGGCAAAAAATGAGCTGGATGAAAAAATCTCTCAAACCTGGAAGAGAGCAAAATGTCTGTAATTCACTATCTGCATATAAAATATCATACATTCTCTCTAGTTAAACATTAGTTTGTTAGATTTGAGCCCTTTGGTGTGGTGGTCCATCACATTACACACTGTCGGTGCTCTTCTGTTCCATTCAGATCCTACAGATTTGAATCCAGAACTTGCTGTTGAGTAAGAAAAATTTACTGAAAAATAGTTCTTTGTTTCACCCAGGATGACAAAAAACCTTCAAAATACTTTTCCTGAAAAACAAAGGAAATCAGCCATAATCAGACCAAAACTTACTTAATGAAAGTCACAGCAAACAGAGCCCCACTAAGTACAGAGCTTTTTTTTTGTTCTGTGAGCCATACCTGGGAGGTCCTGCTCAGAGCAGGTGGTCAGAAAAATACCATCTGACCCTGTACTGGTCTGCATTTCAGACAGAATAACTGTAGTGCCTGTGCAATCATTTTGACATGGCTTGAAGAAGAAAAAAAAGTGGGGTGTTTGCCTAATGTATATTCTCAGTGGTTTTTTTTATTTTGTGGATTTTTTTTGGGGGGGTGGGGATGTTGTTTTTATAGTTTGGGGTTTTTTAAAAAGGAATGCAAATTTTTCTAATTGGGAAACTTTCTGTGCAGTTGTTGTACTATTACAGTGTCTGGTTAAATTAACAGGTGAATATGTGTGTCCTTCCTACAGCTTTCAAAACGTGGTTCAGGTCTATTGGTTGTAATTAATTCAGTAAAACATCCTTTCACCAATAAAGGTACCAGTGTTTACAGGGGTCAAAAGACTGTGACTGCCCTGATGGTAGTCTGTATTTAATCCTGATTTTGTCTTGTAATTCCTTACTCTTTTTTTTTTTACAGGTTTTTCATTATTCTTACACAGCTTCATATGTGATTTATAACATACACACAAGGTAAGCCCCACTGTTTTTTCTATACTGTGTCACTGTCAGTGGCTCTATGCATGAGGTGATGCCAGTGTGCTCAAGTAAAAATGTTTCCCTTTTTTCAAGGGAAGTTTGGGAGTTAAACCCTCCAGAAGTAGAGGATTCAGTTTTACAGTATGCAGCCTGGGGTGTTCACGGACAGCAACTGGTAAGCACAGTCATTAAAAATGTATGGACTCCAGACAGACTGAGGTGAAAACAAAACTGAAAGCCTTAATATAAGTGATGTGTTTCTGCACTATGCTAGTATGCTCCTATTACAGCTCTTAGGAGAGCTCTGTTTGTTTGTTTATTTTTTATTAAAAATATGTTTTTCCAGGCTGATCCCCAATAAGCACATGGTTCAGTTGTTGAAAGAATCACACCTTCATCTAAATATGCACTCAAGTGATTTTTGGTATGACCATCCTTATGGCTACTGCTATGTGGGAAGGAAAGCTAAAGGTGAAAAGCAGTTTTCTTTTAAGTGCAATACCAATGAAAACTGTGAGCAAAAGCTTAGCCTCCAAATGTGATGTGATGGACTCATGAAAAGTGATGTTTTCATTTCAGTATGAAAATTACTGCCAAGGTCAGCTGTGCTGCATTGAATTCATAATAATAAAACAAGAAGCCATGTTTCATGTATAATTTTTTCCCCAGAAGTTTTACCATTTTTAATGAACATTAATCACCCATGGTCATCATAACCAATGTCAATATAAGAAAAAAAAATTGAGGTTTTCGTACAGCAATGATTTTAAGCTGACCTGTGTTGGTAGTTGAAGGCATGAGACTGATTAAATCTTCAGTTCTGCATAAGAAATCCAGATAATCCTTGTTACAGTGTTCTAATAAGCTCATTAATGCCCTCAGGCATGATCCCAGGGCCTTCTTGCACATCCAGCTTGTTCATGCAGAGAGGCTGTAAGCTGATTGTCTAGAGAATATACCCTGTTGCTTTATATATCATCAAGATTGGAAAGTAAAAAATGTTTCTGGTTGGAATGTTTTGCATTGAGGAAGTGGAGGCAGATGAGCAAAAGAAATTGGAACATGTTTGGTATGTTTTAATAATTAACCACATTAATTTATTAATAATGAGAGCATGGTGACAGGGGTGGTGGTAATAAGTGCATAGGTTATTTACCAGGCAGCATTATAGAATGTGTCAAACCACATAGGTTGTAGTAGAAAGGAGAAGTGTTTGCAAAATTGAACAGATTTAAGAAATATTTTAATGAAATTGCAGTTTGTGAGGTTCATCTGTGCTAGACGGAGGATCTGAACATTTGTCTGCACTGATCAGAGGAGCACTAATCTAAAGTAGAACTAAAATTAAGTCCAGTGATTGCTGAGAAAATGCCTTTTGCTTTTCCTGAGATGTCTCATAAGAACAGGGTCAGATTTGCCCTCATCAACCTCAGAAAAATAAATCAGAATAATGCTATCTTTACGTGTTTTGCTTGAAAATGTCATTTTGAAAATATGTATGGATATTTTCACATACAGGCACAGGTGGACTGCTATTACATCTCAGAACTGAAAAAAAAATAGGGTGTCATTTCAGGTACAACCTTAATCATCCAAATTTGAAAACATTGGCATAATTCATACTTGAGTGAGGATAACATTACTCATCTTTGTTAATGTCCCTAGTAAAGTTAATGTCATGCTTTAAAAATATCTGCTCTGCTGTGGCTTTTATGGTGCCATATGGTCTGCAGAATTAGAAAATAATAACTTTGAACACAAAATCTTCTGTGCACTCTGAATGGCACCGAGTGTTGCCATAGAGATGTACACCTGCAGGAACAGTCCACTGAAGGTGACTTTAGGAATTGCCAATTAGAAGGATGTCCTCTTGAAGCTGTTCATGTGGCAAGAGGAGGTTTCCAAAGTGACAGAAGCACCTTGCTGCATTGCCCTCCCACTCCAGCAGCAAGCTAAAAATGTAGAAGGAGCATGAATGAATAAAACTGTTGTGAGTAATGGTTGTTGCTGCTGTCCAAAGGAACATCTGCCTCGAGCAGAGAGTTCATTCCAGCAGAACAGCTTAGGCAGAGGAAAGATGTGTGGCTGAGGGAGCATTGCCACAATGGTTCTGTTATAAAATTTGTCATTGGTTACAAACACTGGATTAGTGGGTTTTGAGTAAGATAGAGCAGGACACAACCAGCAGTGAAACAGAGCACAGAAGAAGGCATAAAGGGAGAGATCCAGTGATGAAAATCCATCAGTAGCTGTCAATGGAATGTACCTGGGTGCAAACAAAGCTGCAGTCTTATAGGCCCAGGCTTCCAAACATGCTGAGTGGTTTACCTTCCTGAACAAAACTTACAGGTCTTTTCCATGGAAGAAGGAAATGGTGATAATTCATGAGTAAAACAAGCAATGAAATACTTACTCTAAATAAAACAATCATAGTGTATCAATCTGGGTAATCTCCAAGAGCCGTTCTTTACAACTGAAGAACAAATGGAGAACCATTGGAGAAGAAATTAATTTTCTATACAAAAATTTGATGTAGAAGGATCCATGACATATGCTGTGTGCCATCACAGAGATAGGGTGTATGTAATTCTCTAAAGTGAGGGGGAATATCCCCCTCCATCTGTGGTGCAGAAATGAATAGCAATCCTATAGCTAGGACTGGTCATCAAAATTAGCAGAAAATGTGAAACACAAGGCACAGGTATGTCTGACTGAGCCAAAAATCCCAACTTTACACTATAACTGTTTGGAAAATCCTGGATTAAATCCAAGTTATAGGGGGATAACACATGGACTTGGATAAACTATTTTCAATGGTTAGGCTAGAGTATAAAAATAAGATATTTCCAGTCCACAGTTCTGCAGATCTAAGTAACAGTGCAGCCTACATAGTTATCTTAAGGTCTTCCAATGAGGAGGAATTGGCAAGATGTTCAAACAGAAAATATAAGGATATGAAGGAAAAAAAAAACAGAAAGGAAAATCTGTATGAAGCCACAAACTGCATATTGCACAGACAGAATATGGCTGCAGTGAAATCAGTGCAGTATTTTACATCCCTGTGGAAAGCATGCATCAATCTAAGTTTACTGTCAGGAATAATTTCTGGGGCCAGCATGCCCCATGTGGCTAGTAAAGAACTGAGTTGGCTTTCTGTCAGAAGCCAGGCGACTGGGCCACAGAACCATTGTTTTCAAGCTACCACAGTGGTTGCAAGTTCTTTCAGTCCCCTGCTATTTACCTAGAGTAGAGGGTTTTGTAGTGATTAAGAGGAAAGCTCAAAGAAACATCTGCTGCTTGAGTCATGACATTTTGGTGGTGAAATTGAAAATGTTTGCCATTGGGGAGAAGAAACTTTTATCTAATGAATTAATGTATCTTAAGGTCACATAGCTCTTAAAAGGAGAACTGTTTCCAAGGTCACACTCTTTAAAATGCAGCCTTTTAACTGTGCTAGAACTGTGCCAGACCTAAAATAACATTTCTGTGTCACAGTATGTTAAGGAGCTGTTTATGTATTTGCCAAACATTACTCAGTTTAAAATCGTGCAAGTCATTAGTTGATGATCTCTTTACCTCCCTTCCATAAAATCCATCACTGCAGCATTAAGTAATTCCAGGAGAGACAAACCCAACTAGAGATCTAATTTGTTTCATCAACATCTTTCTGCCTTCAGTTTATTGATTAAAGACCTCACTGCTTGTGTCTGAGAGAGAAACATCCCATACCTGGTGGGAAGGCTTTGCTGAGAAGATGAATGCTTTGGGGTTTTTAAAGGGGCTCTGTTGTTGAAATAACCAGTTTTTTATCCGGCATTCTCCCTTCTTAGGTCTTATCTTCTCCAGTAGTTTGTGGCAAAGGTTTCCATGTGTTTGTGCTGGACTTGGCTTGTATCTGACACAGGGGACACAACTTTGCATCTGTCTGAGGGGGATGTATTGCAGCAGGAGCCTGGGTATAAGAATTCGGGCTGGAGATGAATCCAGTGTTTGTGGTGCTGTATTTAACAGTGCCTGTTAATGCTGTCGTGCTCTTCTGCAGTGCTCCTTGTGATACAAATAGCTCTTCAGATCAATTTTTGGGTGGGCTACTTCAGCTAGCACCCAGTGAAGCTTGGTTAGTTGTTCAGTTTGACATAGTTTTTTCTTAAAAGTTATATTTGGGGTTTTTTTTTTATGCCTTGGTTCTGGTACATGTTGCTTATGTTGTATAAAATACCTTATTTCACTTTATTCTATGAACATATATCCATGCAAGTCATTTTGCCTTTGTATTTATAATGGATGTTTTGTGTTGTTTGTTGCAGTAAGCTGGTTTTGCTTTTGATATATTAAGTTATCCTGAGGGGAGTTTGAGTTACATATTTGGATGAATCATTATAAATAATGATTTATTGACTTAGAGATGAATTTCTATCCATAAATTAATACATATTTTAACCAAACAGAAACAGAGAAAATAGTAAAACTATCCAGAATCCTAAAGAAAATTATTTCTTAGGAGCTTTGACAAAAATTGATGTTACCAAAAAAATATAAAACTATCAAATCATAAGACTGAAGATGAGCTTTCACAGTGCTTTGTTTTAATTTAAGTCATCATTGAGTTAAATTACCTATTTGGCAGTATACACTAAGGGCAATTTGGTGACTGTAGCTGAATTGTGGATTCAGAATGCACTCGTCAATTTTTAGGGAGTACTTTAGAAATTTATAGATTTAGAAATCTATATGCTCTCATCTTCCAAAAAAGAGCAACTGAAAGAAGGGTTATTTGCAAACAGTAGATCTTAGAAGCTGAAGCTTTTACATAAAGAATGAAAAAGATCCAGTGAAAGAGGAGCTCACCTTGTATTGAAACTATCTAAGAACCAGCATACAAACAAAAACTCGGAAATAAACCAGAGCAAAATGTACTTTAATTGCTGTTAATAAATGTACCATTTCAAGAACTCTCTGCCCTTTTGCTCTGTGATCAGTCATCTTATCTTTATCCTTTTTTCATGTCTGGGGCTTCAATTTCTCTTCATCCCCCCATTAATACCTATTTCCCTACAAAAAATGCCAGTATCTCAGACTGTATTAGCATGACATTGCCTTACAATTATTGCCTTTTGTCAAAATTTTAGCCTTTTTTCCCCAATGGCTTTCAAAGACTGTTTTAGATAAGACAAATAGTGCAGCAGCAAAGTTCTTTGATGTTGTAATATTTTATATGTACTCAGATAAGCACTGGACTAATTTTAGTAAATGAGGAATTAGCAGGATTGTTCTTGGACAGTTACCTTGCTCAACACATGCTTTAACAGCCATTACTTGCTGAAAGCTCCATTTACTGTTTGGTCTATCAAGGTAATGTACAACTGCTATAAAACATGGTAATTTATCTTTCTGTAAAATATTTGCCATGTGTTTTCTTTTTGCATAATTAGTGCTATGGGTACTTGGCACCCCCTCCTGGCAAGAACACTTGCATATGCAAATGAAGTAAAAGCTTAATTAATGCTAATGAAGTAAGTCCTAAATAAATATATTTCTTCTGCTGTTTTTATCTGCAAAGTCTTCTGCTCTTTTGACTTACTGTATTTTAGATAAGCAACTTAAAATTACATATGGAAATGTCAAGGCTTTATTTTATCTTTCCTTTTAATGACTATGCTAATGAGGCAAATGGCAGTGAAACTGAGAGGGAAACTGCTTGAATTTATTCTGAAAACTAGAAATAAGCAAGAACACTTCAATGCGCCATTAACCTCAGGTATGATACCTCATTTAAAATGCAGGAGGGGTTCAATTACCAAACTTCTGTTGTGCACACCAGCTGAGTGAGCCCAAAGAATTGGAGTTACCCAAAAGATTTAGTTAAACTATCTTCCTCCTAAGCTGCTGCTTAGCAGCTTTCTCTTGGAGTCATCAAACTATCATTGTAAAATCTAAATATGTTTTGCCTTTTAATTTAAATTATTTGATTCAAACTATTCTTCAAAGAAAAAAAAATAGTGTGAGTTGTTCTGAAGGTATTCTACTGAACTAGTTAACATTTTCCTTTATGATTTCTGGGTGCTCACTCCACTTAAATATGGATTGGAGGAGCATTTAATGCATGTTCTCTAGTTCCAAAAGTGATACTCCATCTGAAAACTTTTGTTCTCATCTCAGAAAAGGAGAATGGAGAATGCAGCTAGAAAACACAGGCAGTTTGGCAGAACAGGAAAAAATACAGTTTTACTTATGAAGTCTGGATATATTCAATAAAAATTTTGTGAGCTCTAGAGACCACTACAGCATAAATGGAAGATTATGAATGGAGCAAGGCTAAGTTGAGCAAAGAAGTTTCTTCATCAATTTGCTTGGATGAAATACAACAAATGTGTTCTAGTATCAAAGGCAGCTTAAAATTATGAGTATTAAGGATTAGATATTGCTGGCCCTTTGTGAGAATAGCCACTTGCCTGTATCTGAAAGAGGTGAAAAAATAATGAGAAAATCATATGTTCCATAGGAGCCTTATTCCTCTACTGCTGTTCTTCATGTGGAACAGTAAAAGGCCCAGAACCTTTCTAGTGAATAAATCGAGAGGGGAGGTAAAAGATGTTTCATCTCCCTGGTTCTTATCCCATTATCACTGATCTAGCATGCAGCTAAGATTTGAGTCTGTATGGAAGCTCTGCACACAAGTAATGCATTTTTTTATCCAGAAGCAAATCTATTGAAAATCTGATATATCACTGATAAAAACTCGAATTATTTTTTCACATGGTTACTTGTGTGGGTGTGTGTGTATATATATGTGTGTGTGTGTGTATGTAGGTATGTCTGTATATTTATTTACATACAGTCCCACAAAGACACAGAAGCAAGTATGGACACACATGGCTGATAGGAGCAGTTACAAGGACTTTTCCATGCAGCAGCCTGCAGGGAGCACTGAAAACAGCAATATGCACCTCTCATTGTGTTGTCCAACATGTCCTTGTGTAACAGAGCATATCTGAATATTCACACTTCTGTCTGTTAGCTAATATTAACTGCAAGTCCAATGGCTCATAAAATAGGGCTGCTGTGCTTCTTGTGTGAAAAATGTGTGGCTTTCTGTAATGCAGAAACGTGAAAAGTATATTTCAGAAGTCTAAAATTCTTTGGAAATAGTGACACATAAAAACTGTGAAGCAGGGGTTGAAATCTGATGGAATCCTTAGCTAAACTGGAGTTGGAAAAGAACGGGTTTTTATTATGGACTGTATTTCTATATAACTCCAAAATCCTGCTCAAAACCAGGAACATGAGGACAGTATAATCATGTAGTCACTTCATATTTCGTGATTAAAAAAAACGTATACCACAGGATGGGACAGAAAATTTGTCATATCCATCCTTTGGTAATGTAATGTAAAAGACAGTTTTACTTGGCAAATAATAGAAATTGAAAAAAAGAGTAAAAATACCCAATATATCCAAAGAGGAAGGCACCATGTCAAAACAGAAGAGCTTGAAGATTTCTAATGCCTTTCTGGTTCAAGTTCTGTGCCAGAGGTTATTCTAATCAATTGTAAACACAACTTTTATTTACCTTTTGTAAAATGTTTGGCAGAAGCCTGTGGAGTTTCTGTGATGGTACCAGTGCCTACAGAGTTCTGCTAGAACAGGTTGAAGCAGCAAAACCAATTTGACACAAACTCCACTGAACTCTTGCTCTGTGGCAGGGTTCCTCACCTCTTCCATTTTCGGGTGCTGTTTGCTGTATGTTAAAATCTGTTTTCTCATTTGGCACATAACATCCACCAGAAATGCAGACAGGCTTCTGTCAGTGGAAGTGATAGTGACTGTCCTCCTCTGCCAGGCTGAACAACTCTGGTTATGTCCAGTTCTCCTGGGTGTTTCTCTCTATTTTAGCCAAGTTCCTCTTGAAAAAGAGACATTAAATTCCATCACCTCCAGCCCATAAATGTCCTTGCATGTTTCTTTTTCCCTACAGTGGGGTTTTGATTTCCCCACTGTGTTTGTGCTGAAAGATCAGAGCTGACTAAACTTTTGCTGCCCTGTGTTAAAGTGACTGAGGCTTTCATGTTGAACCAGACAGTGAAATGCCAAGAACTGCTTGTGGATGTGTAGCTGTGGGGAATGTATCTCCACTGGCAGCTCCAAGGAGGATAACGATTCAAAAGCCAGGTGTACTGTTGATATCTAAGAGAAAACAATCCATTGATTTCCTTCTCCGTCTATGGCAGGTGACAGTGCTTTTACAGAAATAGAAGGGAACAGTTTTGTGTGGAAGGAAAGCAAATAGTTATTTTCAAGTGTTGTTTCCCAGATGCTGAACTGTCCCAAGCAGATGTGCTGTTCTATGAGCTAGTCAAAATTTCCTAATTCCTCCTTCTCTCATTCCTAATGAGATATTTTAAGATAAACTGTGTTTCTTGCTTTGGGTGCTGTGTGGAGTACATGTGGATGTCATCCACTACAATTTTGGCCCATCATAACGACAACAGGCAACTTGAACCCTGTGTGCAGTGGGGAGATGAAGGCACACGTCCCATACAGCAACATGGGCTGGGTCAGCAATAGCAGCTGAAAGCACAAACCTTTGTGTTCAACTCTGCTTGGGTTTCTCATGTAGGAGATGCTCAGAGGCACCCTGGTCTCTTGTATTTCATACAAAGTTCTCAGGGTTTGCCCACCACCCTAAAAATAGTAGAAAATGTAAGCATGACTTTACATATCAGAATTCTAAATTCTGTATTTTTTACTTTTGTTCTTGCAGTTATAATGCTACTTTCTTACATTTTGTCAGAGAAAACAGAAGATTCTTCCTCTGATACCAAGCCCTCACAATTTGCTTAGATATTTTTCTGTCTCCCAACACTGTTTTTTTTTTCTTCTGGAGTAACTAGGTTGAAAATTTTTCAGTTTAGCTTGTTATGAATAGATCAGCCTGGGCATAATTGAATACTTGATATCAGTGTAAGATGAGCCTGAAACACCCAGAGATCATTTTAAAAGATTTTATGGTAAGGACAGATTGTGATTTTGTTATAAGCTCCATGCTGGCTCATTAGTCAGAAGTGATCAGTAAGTGTGGGGAAGGAGGAGTGTGAATTCCTGAGCATGCACTGGTTTTGGATAAGTGTTCTTCACATCACTTAGATAAAGATCAAAGGGCTGAGCAGCCCAATCCTCAGTGACATCTTGCACAGTGCTGCAGCCAGCAGAGCTCTTCAGGCAGCCCCACAGGAGGAAGCAGCAGATCCAGACCATCAGCCTGGGGACAAGGCAGTCTTGTTGTGATCTGTGCCGCAGATTTATGAAGCAGCTTTCTGCGTAGGTCATAGTTCAGGTATTACACGTGATTTTTTTTATATAGCATATTACACTGCGTTTGCTCTCCTGGGTAAGCTGTCATGAGATGAGACAGGGTGTGAATTTAGTAAGCATCATGATCCAGTATCATTGGAAAGGCAACATAATTAATGTGTGTTGAAACAAAAGAGGGCAACGCTTCCCCACATTTATTGGAAATCAAGGACATAAACATCAGAGTTACCGTGGAGTTGCTGATAGTCTGAGTTCATGGCCTGGTTTATGTCATGACATTAGTAAGTAATCTTATAGCTTCATTATGAGTGCATCCTTACTATTGTTTACAGTAGATTTATAAACTATCTAAACAGCAATTAAATATAATAGCCTTGTAGATTGTTTGTGGTTGTTCAGAAACGATTGTGCTAACACATTATTGTGATGCAGTGGCATTAATCTAGAGAGGAGAAAAGCAGTGCTTCAGTGCTGTGTTCTTCCTGCTATGTCTGGCAGCTTGATTACTGCAAAAATAAAACTAACATATTGTAACTGACACCAGAAGAAGGTATTGTATGACATTGGGGTGTCAGTGCTTTGAGGTCTCCATGCCTCCTATTGATCAACAGCTACTTCCCCTCTCCCTTAATTACAACATAATTTAAACGTTTGAAAGCTTCCTCTGTAAGAATTTTTGTGCAGGTCAATCACAACCTTTAGAAAACTGGCACCTTTAAGAGTGAATACAGCTCTTATTGCTTACAATTATAATATCTTTTTATTATCTGTTATTTGGTTTCTGCCTCATTTGCAATGTGTCTGACGATTTTTGGAACGTGGATTGCGTGAGGACAGATTTTTGTCCACTTCCATTGCTTAGGTAGCTCATGGTGCCTGTGATGCCCAGTACCTGCACAATTTAGTGCTCTGTAGTGCAAGAGCTAGAGCAGTCAGAGCTGAATGGCTCTGAAAATTTTGTACCGGTACAGAGGGACCTGCAAAAGGAAAGAAACATCTGCAGGGAAGAGATCAGAGCAGTTTTGCACTCCTGGAGGCTTGCAAAGCAGCTGTGTTGCAAACTAGATCAGACATTGTAGCCTGCAATCCTGCCTGTGAAGGCTCACAATCTAAATAGACTACAGATATAATGTAGGGGAAAGGAATAGGAAATAAATCTGCTTTGCAATGCAATCCCATAAAACTTTCCTAGAAATGGTCATCCTACAACATATGTGACCTGTATAGAAAACTTTTTAAGATGTGAGAAATAAATAAAAGACTTTTGGAGGAAGTCTGTGTAATTGTAACTTACTGAGTGACTAATGAATATTCTGACTTTCTAAAAGTCACATCTGTATAAGCTTTATAAGCCACTTTTCTGTGGTTTATATTATCTGAAATATAATAATTCTCTTTGGTTTTAGAGATGGCTGCAGGACCTGTAAGAAAGCCAGCAGGATAATGAGTCCCACCAGTGAAATGCATTATGTGTTTGGGGTGGTAGTTTGCCACCTTGCATTTCACTCACCTCTCAGTGAGTGAGTGTCCTCTTCATTGCCATGGAGCTTCTTCCACAGCTGATTGCTGTGGGCAAGAATGGCAGACACCAACCCTTGATTTTGCTCCTTCTCCAACAAAGTGCCAAGTACCTCCTAGAAATGTGGTTTGTCAAAGTGGTTTTGTACACAATGGGTGTACAGTTCACCTCTGTGGAGCAGTAAAACTAATTTGGAAATACTCCAGAGCAGTCACAGGGGGCTGGGGGTGTTCCTGCTGTCCTGACCATGGGCAGTTTGAGTGACCCCTGTGCCAGCAGAGTCTCTAGCTGTAGATAAAAATGAGCCAAAGGACATCACACCACCAGGTCGGCACAGAGCACAGGGAAAGCCACTTCTTTCCTGCTCCCAAACAGAGCCCTGAAGGATTTCTGTGGCTCTCTCCACCATGTGCCCTGTGGCTCTTGGCCACAGAGGAGCTTTGATACAGGCCAGGAGGTTTGGATTGCCATCATGGAACTTCTAGCTTGGTATAGCAAACAACTGTTCCCATTTAACACTGTGTGTCTACTCCTTCTGGGTGATATTTTCATCCACAAAGGAGCATTTATCTTTTCTGTGAAAGTGGGGGGAAAAAAAAGAAAATAGCAGTAACACTGTTGTTGCTCTGGCACAAAAAACACATCATCTTAACTACACCTTGTTTTTTAGAGGGAATCTGCTTCAAGTAAATAAGATAACAAGGAAAAAGGGCAGGAAGGGGTGCACATCTTCTGCAACAGTTGGTATAATAATGGTCTGACAGTCTCAGTTTAAGGCTGTGAGTCCCAGAAGTATAGTAAGTGAAATCACAAATGACAAGAAAATGTCTGCTCAGTTTGGACTTGAAGAAGAGAGCAGATATTACACTCTGACTAAAAACAATGTAATCAGTGGCTCTCAGAAAAAAAATTGTCTGTCATAACTTTAGAGAATGCTGAATGGTAGTAGAGAAAATGCCAAGCCTGGTATTGATTTGAAAGCTGTTGCGTTGATAGATCCTATGGGTGATTTGCAGTATTTTTTAAATTGGTGAAAACTAATTGTAAATTTCTCAAGTGGAGCTATTTCTATAATTCTTTCAGATGTGTGAACCAGAAGGTAGAAAAAAATACTTTAAATACTTGAATGAAAATCAATCTTGCTACCTTAACAGCAGCTGTTGAAAACTGGCAACCAAATTGTCTCAATACAGGTGCAGGGCTTTGATTTCATTTTCTTCCTGCAATCTAAAGTTAGTTCTGACATTACTTGCAAGTCAAAGGAAATGCATGGATATCTCCATTTTTCCATAATTATGGTGAAAGCAACAGTAGGAATTGGGACCACATTTTTAGTATAAAAATTACTTAAAAATAATTCTAAAATTAATTATTTCATTTAATGAACATTTAATGTTCATCTAATATTTATTTATTTCTTCTATGCAAGACCATTTTTTGTGCTGGACTTACCATATGTTCTAGAACAAAAGGGCATCAACTCTTTGGATATATACAACATATATGTGTTCATGCATGTTATCTTGCAGTATAAACTTGTTCTTGAAACTGAAGAAGTCATGGTTTAATCTCTGAAGTGCAAAGTCCAATATTGGCAGGGCAACTAATAAAATGTTCTTTATTTGACTTTGTCCTGCTCATGAATAGCTGATATTATTTGTATTAATGGTTTTTAGTGGGAAAACATATTTCATCTAGAAATCTTAGCAAATGATCTGACTGAGGGCAGCTGGATTTGGCCCTGGCTAATGTGTGGTAAGACAGGAGACAGAACAAATGGTGAGGCAAGCCCAGATGGAAAAGCATCTTGAAGCTTTTGAAGAATTAATTATCCAACTAATTGGCTGGCAGTCTCACAAGAAGGGCCAGGATTTTGCTGAATGCTGAGGAAAAGCAGCAGCTCTGGTGGGGCCTGTGCTGAGGTGCAGCCATGCCCTGTGAGCAGGTGAGCAAGGGCGTGTGTGTGGGGCACAGGGTGCCAGCGCTGCTTTCTGCACAGAAATGTTCTCACCCCTCTGCAGCCAGCCACGAGGGAAGGTCAGAGCTCTGTGCCAGGGAATGCTGGGCTCTGAGCACACCTGTGCTGGCCACAGGGGGTGACCTGTGTGTCCTTGCAAGGTTGCACAGGAATGCAGCCAGGGCTGGGCTGCCTGAGGATGCCCTGGGTTGAATTTAGTGCTGCCATTAGCAGCTGCAGGAGTTCTGCAGCAGAAGCATTTCCTGAATGCCTGAAGGCCTCCTTCTGGGCATAATCAGAAATTCTTTAGTCTTGTCATAGCTCATATTTTCAGTGTGAAAGGTAAGGAAGATTCTCATGTTCTCTGGGGTATTGAGTGGGAGTGCTGAAGTTGTTCCAGATTGGAGTGGTTATTTATCTATTTATTGGTCCAAGATCCTGTGGAAGAATCTGATGATCATCTCACATCACAGGTAGAGCTCTCACCTGTACAGAAAGAGCCCAGTGTTTGTTTTTTCCTAACCAAGGATGTATAAGATACAGGTGACTTTGTTTCCTTTCTAGCTGCATCTGCACTGTAGCTTTAGAGTTTGGTTGGCGCTTTCCTTGAATTCACCCTGATGAATCCATGTAATGGCAAACAGTACCTGTAGCCACACTCCACAGCTGATTTCCTTCCAGCCTGTTCCAGTCCCCAGCCAGCCTCTGGGGTGATGCCTTGAGAAGGCTGACCTATACAGAGTTAAGAATAAAGTAGGTATTTATTGAGAGGCCTTAAAGGACATACCTTGGACAGTACAAGAGCCTGGCCAGGGCTGCACCCAAGATGGACCTGAAAATGGTCACAAAATAGATGACTGGTCATGAGGTCTCACATTTTTATAAATTTTTGTCCATCTGCATATCAGGGTTAATTGTCCAATCACTGGTTCAGATTATGAAGTCCCATCCTTGTTTTCTCTCTTCAGTCCACCTTTGTTTATGCTTTTGGGCCTGAAACTTGTAATGATTGTCCTTAGTATCAAGCTGGAAAAGGAATTGTTTTCTCTACCTACTCTGTGGGGAGAGCTCACTAACACAATATGAAGCTCAAAACTACACTCCTAGGGAAAATTATGAAAGCTAAAACTTCAGGCATCAGGAGGAAGAAGCTTCTTCTAATACCCAACCCAAACCTCCCCTGACACAACTTCAGGCCATTCACTTGGATCCTGTCACAGAACAGATCAGTGTCTGCCCCTCACAAGGAAGTTGTAGCTGCACTGAGGTGTCCCCTCAATCTCCTCTTCTCCAGGCTGAGCAGCCCAGCCCTGCTTTTCTTCCACCTAAAAACCTGGGCTTTAGAGTGCCCTGCAGCAGCTCTGGGCAAGCTCCTGCTGCCACTGAAACGCTGCCCTGCAATCAGAGGAGGGATTGAGTGTGGATGTGCCGTGCAGGAGGCATCAGCAGAGCACCAAAAGGGAAAAAGTGGAGTATTTGTCTGTAATTTAGCAGCTTTTCTCTGCCTGTAGTGTTTGAAATGATTAAAGACACACAGGGGGCCTCTCCAGCTACTGGCACCAGGTTTGCTGTTCAGCTGGGGATGGATGTCTCTGTTTTCACAGCTGTCTGCCATCTGCAGTGAGCTTGGACTGGGTGCTCTGCTCCAGACCTCAGCCCGAAAGAAAATCCTGTAATTGTGAAACATGTTGCAAACAGTAAATAAGTGTTTTGGAAGGAATTAATTTAGAAGAAGGTTTATGAAAAAATGGCTTAGGGAATGCCAGATGTGGAAGTATGAGATGGATTAGTGCTGAGGTAGGATATTAGAGAAAGCAGGGCCTCAAATTCTTCACGGTCCGTGGAAATAAATGCGATCATTACCAAAAATTAATATCTCACTAATCCAAAGCATTCTTGAAGGTTTTCCATTAATTGGAAAATACTTAATAAAATACTTAAAGAAATTCTGTGGGGTTTTTTTTCCGTTTGGTTTAAGACTTGATGTGCAAAATCTCTAAGAAAGCATAATTTTGAAGGCAGTAGATTTTGACATTTATCCCCATTTACAGCATTATTAGCTGAGGATCTTAGCTAAAAATTGTTTTAAATTTTTTAAGAATACTCGTGCAAGATGGGTAGAAGAGAAGAGGTTAAAAAAAGGTAATAATAATTTCCACATACAATAGCATATCCTGGTTCCACTTTGTGCCTTTTTCAATTTACTTTCTTATCATCATACCTGAAAGCTGTGAAAGCTTTTTGGGCACAAAGCCACTGATGTATTCTTGAGAATACCTGTCTGATGCACCGTTAGCAACTCCTCCTTTAGCAGTTTAGGAAGATTCAGTAGTTGCAGTCAACATTTTAGTACTTGTGATGTAGTAAATAGACCCAAGTGTATACTAAGAAAAGCCTTTTACTATTACTTGCTCCCATATACCTGAGTGGAGAGAGACCAGCAAGGGAAATTTTGGGTTATGTGATGTTGCTCAAAACACAATATACACAAAGTGATGAAGTATGTGAAGTCCTCTTCCTGAAAACTTTCGGGCACATCTTTAGTTCTGCTTGCTGATGTCAGGTAAGGCACATGTGTTTGCAAAACTCTGCCGCTAGAATTTGTTTGTTTTTGTTTGTTCTGATCAATTATTCTTATCCCAGAGTCATGATTTGTTATCTACCTTGCAGTGTTGGAGAGTTTCAGTCTCTCTCATGGGAAAAGTAGCTGTCTGGGTTTTCTCCCAGCCACTTTCTCTCTCTTTCACTCAATTTTGAAAACCAAATTGTGGCTCATAAATTCAACTTCCAGGTATTCTTGTACTGCAAGTAATCAGCAGGAGCAGCTGCCTCTCAAAAAATAAAAATTTTCATATAGTCTCTGTGTTTTTGGGAAAAAAAAAAAGGATTGGAAATAAATGTTAGTGTAGCATAAAGCAGGACTGTAAGGGGGTTTCATCAGAAAGCATTGGTGGCAATGTTTAAATTTAGCAAGAAAGAGAAAAATACATGAAGCAAAAAAAAAATCTTGTATTTTGTGCAGGGATGGGAGGGCTTGGCATTTAAGTATCTCCCTTCCTCTGAGGCTGGAATTGTTATGCATGTTTCAGCTGAGGAATAGTTCCATTTCTACTCTTAGTTTGTGAGCTCTCAATAATTCACATTTAAAAAGTCCATGTCTGTTTACCTCCTAAAGCCACTTCACATTTTGCTGCTGGCTGGTGCTGTATGTGCAAACACAAGATGAAAGCAAGCAGGATCTACTCACAATCTTGGGAAGAGAATTAATTTCAAGGGGTGCTCTATTAAAATTTCAATATTTTAGAGCTATGTGTAAGGTACACTTGTATCAGGTAAGTATTACATTGGGAAGAAGAATTCACAGCGAGTCTGCCTTTTGGAAATGCCTTTCTTGGCTGCAAACTGATGGGAGGTTGGGCTCTGTGGCTGCACAAAGTACTTGTGCTTAATTAAATCCAGTGGCTGCACTCACTGAGAGAAGTGAGAGCCTCTCAGGCCATGGCTAAGTTACCTTCACAGTAATGTTATCACTCCTGTTGCACGTCTGCTGCCTGTTTTGCTGCAGAAATCAACATTTTAGCTCTCAGGTCCTTATTTCCAAGTGGTGAATGGGTTAAATAGTTACAGATGGCTCTTTGGAGGGGAATGCAGCCCTTGCTGCAGGGGCTGGGCTGTATCACTGTAGGATGGGTGCATTCCCATCAGTGCAAACTGCAGTCCAGGGGCTTCCTGGAGAAAATGGCACCTCCTGAAATACAGCAAATATTCAGAATTACAGATGAGATGAAATGGCTAACCATAATGGTGAATCTTTCTAGGGTGATCTACAGGCACGGGGATCTTTTGGAATGCTGCAGACAGCAAGTGCAGAGCCACACTTGCCAGAGCTCCAACCACTCACCCATGTGCTCTTAGGTGCAGTTTAGTTGTGCTGAGGAGCAAGAATGTTTGTATTTCATTAATGTTCTGCAAAGGAACATGAATTCTTCCTTCTCAATATTAAATTCAAGTCATCATTGAGCTCAAGGCTTGCTAGGGAGGAAGCTGCTGTGTCGCTGAAGTTTTTCAAGAACTTTAAAGTGTTCCAATAGATAAATTCAAGAAAAAAATGGGGGTTTGAATCAGCTTTCAAAATTTCAGGAGTGATGAGGAAAGAAGGAAGACTTTGGATGGTAGAGTAGACTGAGATTGTGGGGATGGTCAGATGGTGACTGAGAACTGGTTTAGGATGGAGACAAAGCTTCTTTATGAAATGAATGAGGAATAAAGATGATACAGCCACAATCAGTGGCACAACAGTGAGTATCCTTCAGAGGTATTTACTTATCTGAGATCTGTCAAATGGAATGAGCAATGCCTGCTAAGAAGTAATAACAAGATTAAAAACCTTCTCAGGGTTCAGTCATAAAACAAGTAATCCTTAATCCTGTACTTTGTCACTGATCATTTGAAATGAAAATTTTAACTGCAGAGACAAGACAGTGTGAGTACCTTCACCATTAAGAACACTAACAGCCTGAAAAGGGGGGACAGAAGCAAAAATCATACTCTAATATTCAAAAATGAATTAGATTGATTTATTTTAATTAAAGAAGATTAAATGAAATAGACCCATTTGACCAAGTAGGCTTTTTTGGTAACCTTCTGAAAGCTGCTGTTAAATAAGGAGAGATTGCCAGCTGTAAGAAGTTGCTTCACAGGAAGCAATAGTCATTAGAGTGGTTCACTACTTAGTTTACCTGTGATGGAGTCTGGTGGCAATAGTTTTAGTTGACATAACTAACAAATACTTGGTTAAATTATTTTGGTTTTCTTGGTTAAGCAGTTAACCATGCCTTGGTTTTGCTCATATTAATTTCTTTTACATTAGAAATAAAAGTGCATTTTTAGTGTGGAAATGGACATTTACAGGAAGTTCTTGTTGATGTTATTTCAAAAGCTTGACACATCCAGCATCATTGTTTTCTTTTGCTGTTGATGTTGAGTGATACATCAGCTTCCCAGAAATTCTCTGTACCGATACAAAGATCAGTATATTTTGGATTATTCAAACAGGTTCAACTATTTCTGCTTCAGTTTTGAGCTCACGGCTGAGCTTTGAATCCTGACCATGAAGGACTTACTTCCAAGTCATCCCTGGTTCCCAGTAATGGTTAAAATTATTGCATTGCTCATGGTATGAAAAACCCCTCAGGTTTATAGCTTTCTGCAGCAGAAATCATGAAGTGGCTACTGTTAAAAATCATTAGTTTGGGGACTCAGAGGGAAATCTATTTCAGATGGTAATTTAGAAGCAAAGGGAACAGCAGTAATAGCGATAATAAAACTTTGCTCTTTGGTTAGTATTTTCCCATAAGTCGTTTATTATAGACGTATGAGAGAATGATAAATGACCAGGCTTTTTAAATAGCCTTTGGTGGAAATATATTTACTTCCTGTTACACTCCCTGAGACACTGTAAATCAGTGTACACTGCTGAAATAGTGTAACAAAAATTTCTGTAGCATTTGGCTACTTTAGTCCTGTCACAGATGCATTTTCTCAGTGTGAATTTAGGTAGTGCATAATCTTGCTGTTGCTTTGATTTTTGCATGAAGCTGTGGAAGTGCACACATGACCATTGTGATTTATTGCACTTTGTCATGGAACCCGGAGCTCAGCCTCACAAAATGAGTGATCTTGCTACCCTCTACAACAAAGTGAGCAGGGAAAGAAGAGCAGACGAGGCTAAAGAGTGGCAGTGGAGAAGGAAAAAGGAGGATGAGGAGTCCAGATTTGAAAAATAAAGAGCATTTATAGAGTACACTTGAGGTAAAACATTGGCATGTCAGTCAGAAGTTATTAGGAAAGTTAACTGCAGGCTGCTATTTGCTTTTGCTTCTCCAGTGTGTTCTCACACCATGATATAAAGCTGTAACTTGTATTTATGATGTATGTACTATGCTATATGTCCTTGCAGAAGTGTGTCTCATTTCACAGTTAGAAAACCAGATGAAAATTTCTTTATTCGTTCAGCTGTTATAAAACTTGTCTCCTGTATGATTTTGAGGAATGTAATAATTTTTTTTAACAATAATAGAAATATTTCAGCTGGAAAGACAATTTCAAAGGGGGGATTTGCTTGCCATAAGTATTAAAAGTTTGTTTAGTTTCTCCAATTTTATGATAAAATGGAAAATGAAGACAACATTGGTGGAAACTCATGTTGAATTATTCTGTAGACTGTTCTGAGCCTGAGGAAATTATGTATTCATTGCTGAACATTCGTTTATATCTTCCAAAATGTTGTTTTTTCTCTCCGTCTCTCTTACCTTATCCAGATTTATATATTTGAAAATAACATCTACTATCAGCCTGATGTAAAGAGCAGCTCATTGCGCCTGACATCCTCAGGAAAAGAAGGAATTATTTTTAATGGAATTGCAGACTGGTTATATGAAGGTAAGCTGGATGAATATATCTATTTATTAAAACAGATGGAAGGTCCTTGTACAGACCCAACAGCACAAATCTGTTCACTTCAGAAAATGCTGAGGTTGGCTTTGCTCCTGTCCCTCCTCATTTTCCTGCAAGATTGCCTTTGTATCTGCTCATTCTTTGTGTTGGCTGCCGGTTTGCATACAGCAGTGTTTCCTGAGAAAGAGGAATTCATGTCCAGCCAGAATGGTGCAAGTGGTAGCATGTAAAAGTCAGCAGGGAAAGGGCTCGGTTTGCTGCTTTTAGGGACAACAGTGATGATCCATTTACAGTGAAAACATCCCCATAGAAAAGGCAACCCAAATTTGAGTGGGGGATAGCTCAGATTGTCCTCTACAGCCAGTACCACCGAATGCTTCTCTTTGCACTCAAATGCTTTTAACATAATGATAAATTTTAAAAGGGAGAAGATTATCTGGTATAACAGCTTAACATTAATACACATTTCAGCTACTCTTTCTATAGGACTCGTGTATTCTTTAGATAAATAGCTTGGTATTAAATAATCAATTACCTGAGGTATAGAATTTCTCATGTTAAGAGGTTTTTTTTTTAGGAATGGTGTTAATGTAATACAGCATGGAACTTCACCGTAGGAATGGTCTATTCACTCCTCCTGGCACTGCAGTAGTTATGAGCAAACAGCTCACTGTGGGGTTTTTTAAAAATCTCTGCCCAAGTGAGCTCTGAAGTTAGAATGGTAATTTGCATCCCTCAGCCTGTATCTGATAGTCACCCACTTCCAAGATTTCCATTATTGTTTTGAAATATTTTAATGTGACAGCATGTTTCAAAACAAAAGAACATTTTTTTAAATGGAATACCATTTTATAGGAAACAAAAGTTGTCTAGTTTGGGAGTAGAAAGTTTCTGAGGTGCTGTGGGAGATGATCCCAAAGCTGTGCTCATGAGGCATGTCCTAAAGCCTTCTTTCACTGAAGAAGCCTTCTCTGCTCATTATTTCCCAGTTTTTTAGCCCCAAGTGGGATGCTGCATTTCCTGACTTGCAGAGGACTCGCTGGGTTCGCAGGGCTGCAGGCAGTGAGCCCTTCTCAGCTCCAGACCCCAGGGAAGGCAGTGAGAGGGAGCTCTGCCTGTGCGTGCTGGAGAGCCCCATGTCTGTTGGAACTAATCTGAAGTCATTTCATCACTGATATTTGGCTTGGTAAAATCAATCAACCTCAAGCACTGCTCCACTTTCAGCAGAGTTTTTAACAGCATCAACGCTGAATATTGTCCAGGTGAAGCTGAGAGATTTTCAGTTGAATCAAGAACTCTTCCTCCTTTGACCTCATTTGCTTTCTTTTATCATTTCATGAGTTTGTTATTAGAATTTTACCTTACAAAGCATTTGGGAATAGCTTTTCTCTGTGTGAATAACCTTGTCTAAATGCAAACAGTAATATTTTAAAGCAAACATAACGGTGATTTTTTGCTATCTGATATTCACCATTCGTTCTCTGCTCTTCTCCTGTGTAAAGGGTTTTAGTTATCCAGCCAAGTAGAGAAGCATGACCCAGAATATATGACTTTGAATATAGGTCCCAGCTTCATTTCACCTAACCTTGGATAATTCAACCCATTAAGCTTCTTCAGAACCCTCAGAATCCGATTAGCAACTTGGAGAGTCTCTGTTGACAGTTTAAGTAGTTTTGTTAGGTAGGCTCTCAGATTAGGTATGCAGTCAGGCCTTTTCCCTTAGTACGCTATTCTCAATTAGTTTTCCAGCCAAATTCTTCAGATTGAAATACAAAATCCGTACTAAGCAGGCCAATGTATCAAATACAGAAAGAAAATTCTAAGTCTTTTCACAAGTGGAAGCAGAGGACTTGTGCAGGGAGAGTTTGGAATTACTCAGGAGCTTCTTTACTGGGATTCCAGGAGTTTGGGTTCTATGCCTGTGGTTGTTTCTGGTCTGTTTCTTTTGACCTTGATATACAATGACAATAAATGTAAGAAAACATTGAGTGGCTTTCTTGAGAATTGGATTCATTTGGAAAGCAAATAAAATTAGGATAAAAATAAAAGTTTGGTTCCGATTTTCAAAAAGTTTCACTCCAGAAAAACTGAACTTCCCAAGAATTAAAGCTGTCCAATAGACTGAGACAAGAAAATCATAATATTGCACTCCAAAAATCTTTACATAAATATGACTGTGTGAAGATCTGCATGTTATCAGGTGCCACACCTCAGAGAAATCAGGTATACTGAAATTCTGTAGTAAGAGTAGAAGAAAAAGAATTGGCAATCCCGAAAAATACCCCAAACCCCAACATTATTTAAAATTTGAGTAAACACGTGTTGGAATGCAATAGAACTAAGCATATGTCAGTAGCAATCATCTGTCACATTTATATGATTTATTGATGTGAGTGGAAGCATGCATTTGAGGAAAACACTTAAAGCTCGGTCCTTCAATGTTCCCTGTTATCCAACATTCAACCCAGGATGATGAGAAATTGATGAAATTACAACAGACACATTTCAAATTGGCACAGGGAGAGTAACTTGGTGCCAGCTGAACCAGCTGGACAATTATGTGTGAGGCTTTTTCATGGACCGTAAGGAAATCTGGTTTTGCAGAGGAACTTCTTCATTCCCACATTGCCCACTGGTGGTCTCCAGATGGGGAGAGACTGGCCTTCCTGACCATAAATGATTCTCTGGTGCCCAACATGCTCATTCCTCGGTTCACAGGAGGGCTGTATCCAAAGGGAAAGCAGTATCCATATCCTAAGGTAAGATGAGTGGGAATGCAGCCCCCACCTCCTCTTCTGTGTTCACTGGTAATATTCAGCCATGGGGAAGGAATGTTTCCAGACAGTAATAGAGGCTGATTTTGTTCATGATGCTTTTCAGGAAATAATAATTACATTTATTGGTTTTTTCAGTAGATTATAACGCCTGAAAAGAAAATATTGGGTGAGGGGACAGCAGAGAAACTAATCTGAAGTCATTTCATCACTGATATTTGGCTTGGTAAAATCAATCCAGCAGCTCAGAGAGAAGGGTAGTACATTTGAAGGACTGTGTAGGGAAAAGGTCCAGCCAGCCCCAGCTGTGCTGGAGTCAGACACTGTGTGTGCAGAGCTCAGGCAAGTTCCTTCACAGATAGAAATCTCAATAGATTGTGCTGTTATTAATAAATGTGACAGACTGGCATTGAATAAGATAAGCCACAGTAACATATCTTCATGGCCATCAAAAAGAGAAAAAAAAATTAGAACTATCAGTGTTTTAGAGAAGGGTTTTTAGATTTGTTTTGGAAAGTGAAAGAACAGCCTAGACAGGGGTAATGCCTGAAATCACTTTTTATTTTCTGGGGATTTTCCGGTGAGGTGCCTCCAGATCTGTTGTTTTGATCTTCCAGCTGATCAGTTTATCCAGCCCTTGCATGCAGTTTCAAAGTGTCTGGGTTCCTTTCTGACAGGTCCACCTGCATGGTACTCCTCTGGCATTTCAGGGGATGTTTATTGAGAGCTTTAGAAAATACTCCTGTTACCTTGTTATTCCTGCTACTGCTTTTTGGTAATGAACCTTTATTCTTGATGGCTGAACAGTTAGGCTATACCAGCCACTATGAAACAATAACATACATTAAATAAACAGAATATATTTGTGCTATGAAATAATATTCTGAAATAATGAAACAACAATGATTTTAGGAGTAGTTCATATACTTGCATTGGCAAAAGGCATTGAGTGACAGAGCAAAGAAAAAAATAAGGAATATTTTAAGTCAACTTTTTAAATGAGAAAGGAGTAATTCTATGTCATTAGCAATTCAGCATAAAAGTGATACACAATACTACTTCAGTAATCTCATTAATGAAAAAAACATTATCTTTATTTAATGTCTCCATTTAATACAAATTTAGCTACTCGTTAAACATCATTAATTGGTAATGAAGCTGGTGGTGTAGCAACAGAGATTACAAAAAAGATTTGGTCTTTATTATAGAGTGCAGCCATCAGAGAAAATTATAACTAGGATTCAAAAATAAAATAAAATGCACGATTTTGTGAGCACTGGAATATGCTCATCCATGTCTGTGTGTATGTCACACACAGACTGTATTGTTAAAAAAATAAGATTTTAAAACTTTTTTATTTTTTGCCTAGTACTGTTAAAACACACAAATGCCACTTCCTTGTCCTCCACACCACTCAGAAATGAGTGGATTCAGCATTTAGACTTCATTTTGAGATAAGCCAAATTTCTAAAAGGAATTTGTGGGTGTATTTCAGCCTGTGGAGAGCCAAGTATGCAACTTTGTTGTTTACTATAGTAAATCTGTAGAATCAGTGATCTTTACTTTTCCTTTCAGAGTTAAACAGGGGTCAGCCCCACTGAGGAACACACTTCATTTTTTGTTACCCAAGGGTGTTATGTAGTGTAATTCCTGTGGCATGAAGCTGAAACTTGGGGGTGGCATGTCTAGGACAGGGGAGTGGGACCAGTAGCACCTCCCTGCAGCCCTGCAAAACCTCTCTTCCTGTTTCCATTGCTTTTTCTCCATCTCAGGAACATCCCTTAGTAATGAGCTGTGTTATGGGAGAAGGATGATTCCCACCTCCCTGTAGATCCTCAAGATTTATCAGACTCTTCCCAGTGGATATCTATCAAACTGCCAGGTTATTCTCCTTTAGCCACAAGAAGGATTTTGTTTCCCTTGGAGCTGGCCTGCCAAAGCACAGCTGGCTCCTGGTCCAGGCCAGAAATTGAGATTTTTCAGCTCAGCAAACAGGGGAAGGAAGACTGAGGGAAAATGATAAAGAAGAGGAGGGAGATGAGGAATTCTATCCATTACTGAGGTAGTGCAGCTTTTCAGAAGAAAAAACAATAGCATGTGAAAAAGGCTTAGCTGGAGGCTGGATTTACCTGCAGATTTGGGAACTGAGTGTGTTTTGGCAGCTGACTTCACTGAACTGGGCAAAGCCACTTCTAGTGCTGCTCACTTGCTCTGCACAGGGAGGGCTTCCATCAGCATGGGGTGGTGAGAGAGTCACTCAACACTTCATATTTTTATCTGTGTGATTCATATGGATATGAAATAAATGCTTCAGGTTTAAGATACTTGAACTTTAATCACTTTTTATTATTATAAAGATATTAAATTATGTTAATAAGTGAGTCTGATTAGCTGTCACTGATTCAGTACCTGTAAATCTCCTATTTATTTTTTCTTTTCCAAAGGCAGGTCAAACAAACCCCACAGTAAAACTGTTTGTAGTTAATCTGTATGGACCAGCACATACCCTGGAACTGATGCCACCTGACAGCTTTAAGTCAAGGTATATCATTTCATGGTGAAATGTTTTATGGTAATTGTTCCCAAAACAATCAGGATGTTAACTATGGCCACAACTATTACAAAGAGTCTTAGGCTGGTGTAGCTCTCTTCTAAACTAATTGAGATGCTCTAATTTATTACAGGAATAACTTAATAGTGAATTATGCCTTGCAAATATTAGTGTCAACTGGGATGTTTCTGATTGTGTTAATAATAGAAATTACTTTGAATGAGTTGAGCATTTTGAAGTTGGTTTTTTTTTCCCACTGATGGGCCACTACTGAAAAACATAATAAAATCTGCTGCTGCTTTCTAACCCTTCATTAATTTAAACAGTGCTGTAAGATCTGAAAGAGATTTCTTGCCATCAAGATCAGCATCTTCACTCTCCTTAGTGACATTAAAGTTGAACTCTAAGTGTCAGAAGGCACAGAGAAGTTAAGCAAGAAAGCAATGTGTAAGAAAAAATCCCCAAGAAAAAGATAACCTTGAAAATATTGTTCAGATGTTAAGGCTTCACTTCATGGTTTTCAGATTCATTCTGCCTCCTCAGCAGATGGAAAGTAATGGTAGACTCAGATATGAATGTTACTATCTTAAAGCTTTTTTTTGTCTTCTTGAAGCTGAAGCCAAATCTCTGGAGCATTTTTGCCAGTTCTTGATAAAGATATTGTTGTTGTTCATTTGATGAAAATTCCGGCTTGCTAGTGCATAGGAAGACTGAGTAAATCTATTCAAACCTGGGGAGAAATGTTAGTTTCTTCTACATTTTAACTATTAAGGTATAATTTCCATGCTGTAAAACTTAGAAAGATTGTATAATTGTGAGCCAGTTTTACTGTAAATTGTTCATTTGACTCGTGATTTCAGTAACAGTCTTCACACTGGTCATCAATCCATATATCAATATATAGAGAGAGGTATGAAAAATGTGCTTTAAACAGGCTTTTCTAGAGTGAAAAATCTTTGAAGTTTGTCATGATTGAGAGTTGTTTTGCCTAAAATAGTAGCTTTTTTAGTAAAAGTAGTAACTACCTTTAGCAGTCAATTTATTTTGTTGTGTTTCATTGTGTTTCTAACCCTTTCATTATGGAGTTATTAGTAAATAGGTCATGGGAGTCTTTCAGAATGAAATGGAATGGTTCATTATCACATGTAGTTATAAGGATCTTTCAGGGCAGAATTCATTTTAGAAATAGAAATTGTACAGGTCATAACCATCTGCTGCTATGGAGAGATTCACTCCTACACAGAGAAACCACAGAAATGGAAGGGAGGGGGAAAGGGAAGGGGAAAGAGGTTCTATTAATTAACCTCAAACAGCAACATTGAGATTCTCAACTTGTCCCAAATTGTGTCTGGTGTAGGACCTTTGAAGACATAAAACTGTTTCCTTGATGTAAGACTGAAACAATTAAAAGAAAATTCAATTAATAAATTCAGTGAAAAATTCATTTTCTTCTTTTTGGGAACCTATAAAGGTTCTTGGTAGTATTTCTCAAGTCCTGTTCAGGCTATTCTGATATAAAGATAGGATAACACTTGTAAATTTTACTCCTGAAAGTTTCATTCTGTAGAAAAATTTACCACCTACTGTGCACTTTTAATGCTGCAAAGAGACTGACAGTCTTCCTTCAGATATGTGGTTGTATTTCATGCAATTACTGTTTCCCCCTTGGTGCTTCCATTTCCTGGGTACAGCAATGTTTTCTTCAGTGACAAACATCATTTAATATTTCACTTCAGTCCTTTGTCCAGAACGCAATCAGTTTTTCCTCTTTAAAGTGGAGTTGTGAGGAAGATGGAGGTGTGTACAATAGAGCCTGAGAAGCTTGGAGACAAAAACTGATTGCTCTCCTGCTTGTGTGTCACCTGGTGTCATGGTACATCTTGTGCATACTTTCTTGCCCCTCAGTAAGATTAAACATTTGTTAAAGCAAAAAAAAAAAAAAAAGTAAATATTAGACTCAGAACACACTTGAATTCTCCATTTCTTTTGAATTCTCCATTTCTTTTTACCATTCTGGTACGCAGATGTGAAAATATCTGTTTTACTAGAAGTCAAATATGAAAGCCAAAGGAATCTGTGCATGCTGGGTTGTTCAGGTGTGTTGTGCAAACACAGCAGAGGCTGGGTGAAGCTGCAGTGAGCTCCTGTCTCCCTCCTCTCCTGTGTGCAGCTTTGCAGCTGGTGCTGCTCAGCATCTTTGATCTAGTAAGGAAGCTTTTGAATGTATAATTAAAAGCCTGTTGTCAAAGAGTAATGAGATCTCTATCAGTAATAGATTAAAAGCCTAATTATATTCAAGCTAAGCCCCTTGTTTTAAAGGGGTCTAAGTTTTTTCCAGACAAGCTCACTCCACTGTTGCACATAACTCAGCTGGACTGTGAGAGCTGCCAGCAGGGGAGAAGGGAAGGAAATAGCTGGGCTGGGATGACAGACTGCAACAGGTCTGGTCTTACCAAGCCCAGCCTGACAGCCCAGCAGGATCCTGGGAGGAGGGAGGCAAATCCTCCATTCCAGGAGCCCAGGAAGCCTTATGTGCTCAGACAGGGTTGGTGAGGCACAATTTGGCTGATATTATGAGCTGTTGGTTAAAACAGAAACAGGAACACATTGATAGTGAGAGGGACCTCCTTTTTATCCATTAGTCCTGTTACAAAACACTTTTTTATTTTATAATTTTGAAGTGGGCTCTAGCTGCATTCTAATCTTACAGAACTTTTTTTTTTCTTTGGCAGTAGGACTGGATTATTTTGCAAAAATGGGTGTCATCTGAAGTTGTTGTAGGAAAATACTGGCTTCTGTTGGAATTCAGTGCTTGCTTCTAAGCTGCCTGGAAAGTACACAGTTCATGTGTATTTGCAAGCATATGTTTCACAGTTGGTAAAGTTTGTGTATATATGCAAAAATTTCCCAGGGGACCATCACACTGAAGGACTGAAGCATCCCACTTGTAGGAACATAGATGCTGGACATTTGGGGTTATTTTCTCCATCCTTTAGTACTGGCACTGTCATGCAGTACAAATTCAGCATTTGAATGAGCTGTATATATGGGATTTTTTTTTCTAAAGTCTAATCCGAAATGTCAATGATCTGAACATTGTTTTCAAATGTTTTGCTTAGGGAATATTATATCACCATGGTGAAATGGATAAGCAACACCAAGGCTGTGGTGAGATGGTTAAACAGAGCTCAGAATATCTCCATCCTTACAGTTTGTGAAACCACAACTGGAGCTTGTACCAGGGTAAGTTGTTTGAGTTGGTTTTTTTTCCCAAGGTCTCTTTTCAAGGTTTCTTCTGCATTTTGTTTTCATATTCAGGAAAAGATATTTAGAAATCAGTTTGCAGATGCAGTAGTTGCAAGCTGAATATAATTAGTCAACAGGGAGGAAATGGATGTGAGAAAATTCCGAATGTGGTGAAATGAGTTCATGCAATTAGCAACTTTGAGTGACATTTTCAGAATTACTAAGCTTTGTTCATTCATTAGCTTCATTGGAAGCTGCAGTTGCTGAACATCATGTACTTGGGATATAGCTAGAGCAGTGACAAGCTTGTCCTCTGACAGATATTTTCAGCTGACTGGTTTCTCCTCTTTCCCCCTTCAGAGTTTTGTTTCTCACAGCTTATATACACTTAAGGAAAAGGTGTAAAATTCTTATAACTCCTTCAAATTTGATAAGAGAATTAAATAACTTCAGGAAAATATAAATTGGAAGGCAGCAGAGGTATTTCATTTTTGAATGTAAGCCAAACTGAAATTCATTTTCTCTTTGAATCCAGACACATTCCACCCCTGGACCCAGACTTTGACTTCTGACACTCCTGCATTACATCTCCTGTTTTTCAGAGTCAATCTTGCATCTTGAATGCATTTGGCTGCTTTCCTATTCTGAGTCACAATCTCTTCCCAGAACCAGCAAAGAGTGTAAATATTTTCTATACATGCTGAAACCAGTACCAACAGATGCTCCAAAGCAGAGGGTATAATTTGGCAGTGTAAATGGTTATGAGTGATTCATTTTGGCCTTGGAGTCAAAAGGCTTCCATCAGAGTCTGCTGCTGAAGTCAGTCATATTGAAGGGTTAGAGATTATTTCCAAGCTCGTCTTCTTTGGCTGCATACTACAGGGTGCTTTTCCTCACTTAGAAACTATGACTGAATCCCCAAAGTATGGATTAAAATTGTGACCATGGAAAATTGGTTGCTTTATACCTGGTTCCTGTGAGCCTTTTGTCTTTTTATTAAGAAAGTTGGTCCTGAACCACTGCAGCTGCTTCTGAGAGGGAAACCTTTATGTGCTCCAAGGTCAATTGGTCTTGTTGGAAGTGGGTGTCCAGGGAGCTGTAATCCAGATATAATGTAAGAGAGAGAGCCTGAGAAGTTCCACTCCAGAATACTTACAGTGCAGCAAAGGACATTTTTAGGGGGGTGAGGAAGGATAGTGATGGCCTCTCACCGTTGTGAGCACAGCCCAGGCCTGACTCATCCTGCAGGGTCCCTACCCTGCCCCCTCTGGGATAAGGTGATGCTCTTTCAATCACTAATGGATGAGGAAAGGCTAAACATTGTGAGAATTCAGCATTGTATCACACCATTTGATTTCATCTGTAAACCTTTTTTTTTAATCCCTAGGATGTTGCACGCATCCTCAGTTTCAGAAAGGAATGTATAAAAGCAACTGCTGCAATAGTTTCATTTTTCAGGCCATATACATACAGCTAATATATTTTCATTACTTCACTGTGACTATGACAATTTGCAGCAGTTGGTGTATATTATTTATTTTTTCCCAACAATGTATGCATGATATTTGGTCGTTTTGTTGTTTTGTTTTTTTTTCAGATGGCATGATATGAAATATGAGTATGAGCAATAAAACTCAATAATTTGTTTTTATTTTTTTCTCATCACTAATGCCACACTACAACCCATTAAAGCACGAGATTGTGATTTGAAAATGTCTCACAATTTGAGCTTGATGCTGGCTGTTTGCCCAGTGTTGATGAAGGACCTAAAACGTCCAGTTGTCAGATGATGCCTGGAGGTAAAAACAAATGGAACTGCCTGTGTAAAGCTTCTTGATAGCTAATCAGAAAGAACTGAAATGGCATTCTTAGTTCCTCTGTGGTATTCTACCAATAACTCTGAATAAAGCAGCTGAGTTTGTAATTAAATTATCATTTGTTTCAAGACAAGTGCCAGCAAAGAGACGAGGAAATTGTAATACAAGAGAAAAAACCTCATGATACAACTAGAGACCTTTTGCTAAATGTGGGAAATATTTTTTATCTATAGCTATTCCATAAAAGCAATTTTTTTCCTTTTGTTTTTCCTTTTAGAAATATGAAATGCAGTCAGACCTGTGGCTTCCTAAACAGGTACAGTATAAATGCTCTTTCTGGGTGCATAATGCATAATTGCTTCATTGTAATTTTTATTTAACTATGTGTTATTTTATAAGCTAATAAAATCCTGAGACACCTGTGAGGGTTTTGGAGGCAATATTCCCTTCAGTTTCTGGTCTGTCTGGATTCAGTTCAGTAAGCATTTAGATGAACAGCTGATTAACTGCCTAAATCTGGGATGGTGGAAGACAGACCAGATGAATCCCATTCCAAGCATGTCCTACTTACTGTGATTTGTTTCTGATTTAAAAATGATCTCACCAAATTAAAGCAGAAAGAGTTCAAAGATTAGAGGTCATATGGGCTATAATTGGAATGAGAAAGTAAAATATTTCTAAATTCATACCCAGAACAATATGTTTAACTAATATGTCAGCCAATTATTCCACTTTCATAGCTTCAAAAGAGCTGTCTAATAACTGGATGAAACACATTCTATTTAAACTACATTTCAGGCTTCATTTTGCAATGTGCAAATGAGAAATCATTTTAACAAAAAAAACCCAAAAAAACTATGCTTTTATAGCGAGCCACTTTCCTGCAATATTTCTGTGCAAAGCTAGACATAGAGAGATGGTATCACATCAGGCTACAATTTGTAGTTAAACCTTGATTCAGAATATCACTTCAATGTGCTTATTTTTTCCATACAACTTTATCAGAATCAGTGGGCATTAAACTTGTGCTCAGTGAGTCCAAACCCTTGAAACTTTTGTTCTCCTGCCCAGCAGTAGGAGTTACCTCTGTCATTATTTATATGTCTGTAAAGGGCGCTGTCCCCGCATTGGGAATGAGATTTCCAGAGCTTTCATTGTGAGGGGGAGTTCTGCAAGGGCTGCAGGCTTGCTCATGGCATGAGCCATACTCGGCTTTAGCCACCACATTCTTCTTAAACTTTGTAGAATATGCCTAAAACCTAAGGATGTTTTCTCCAACTGACTTCTGAGCACAGCAAAACCAAGGCAAGGAGACAAAAAAAAAACTTCAGGCTGATCTTTTGGTGAGAAGTGCAGTGAAAAGTGTGCCAGACTAAGAGAGTGTTGCATTTCCAGAACGAGGAGCCCGTTTTCTCCAAGGACGGCGGTACGTTCTTCATGACTGTGCCCGTGAAGCAGGGCGGCCGCGGCGAGTTCCACCACATAGCCATGTTCATTGTGCAGGTAAGGCCCTGGTCAGGCTTTTAGCATCCTCCTGGTTATCTGGTGTGGGAATCAGGGACACTGGGAATGTTTCTCTGCCTGTCCTGGAAGGTCCTGACCCCCAGGAAAACACTGTTTGTGACCTCCGTCCATGGAGAAAGCTTCCAAAGCTTTGGCATGAGGTGCAAACAACCAGAGTGTGAATTAGAAATTTGGTAGTGTGTCACTGGGTGTGAAATGTATATTTTGGGTTTTATATAGCATGGATGTAGGTGAGGATTCAAGTTGAAGAATTGTGGGTATTGCCTCAGTTTCCCTTCTTCTTCTTCACTTACTCCATGTTCTGCAGTGATGGGGGCACAAAATTATTGGATAGAATTGGCTGCAGTGCAGGTGTTGTGTAGACAGACAAATAATTAGGTATTGGTAGTAAAGTAATAATAGATGTCTTAAGAACGTGGTATCAAGTAGTTGGTCACCTTATCTTGTATAAATTCAGACATTTTGAGCCTTTCTAGGCTTTTGCTGGGGTGTTTTCCAAGAGTGCAGAGCCTGTGTCATTCCTGGCTCGAAGCTTGTGATAAAAAACTAACAAACAACCTCTGAAGATAGAAAGCAAAGCCCCACTGCTTCCTTTGTGGGTCACACAAATCATGGGGGTTGCAAAGCCCCAGCACCCCTGAGGTGGGGGAAACCCAACAATCTGTGACTTTTACTGTGGCTCAGGCTAAGGCCTGAACTTTAATCAGAACGCTTGTGTCACAGTCATTTGTCCTGTCCAGGTTGTCTCAGTGCAGTGGGATGTATTTATAAGTTTTTCCAGAATAAACATGAATACTACCCTCTCTGTATACATTATACATGCATATTTTTAAGTAATAAAATAAATTCTTTTAAATCTCTATTCAGAATCTGCTCTTATGTAGACTAGTAAAGGGAGGCAATACCCAAACTTAAAATTTCTGTGAAAGTTAGGACACTTTTATTATCCTTTGCAACATTTTTTCAGCAGCTTCCATTTCCCAGGGTCATTACTTTTTCCAGAGAAGAATCTGAAAGAAGATAAATTTGCAGTGTGACTTTGAAGGTCACCAGTATGAAGTTGTGATGAACTAATAAAGGAAATTATGCCCTGGAACAGAACCCTCCAAGGCATCTATTTAACTCATCAGAGCATTAATCCAGGTGCTTTTGCAGAGCCATATGACATAGGAGGGATTACCAAGGTACCCAAAACATCAAAATAGCAGATTTGTGCCAGGCAGCTCTGCTATCTGCCTTTATTACAGTGTTCTTATGTGAACATTATTAAATCTGAAATATGTTCACAGTGCACTGCAGACAGAACAAGAACAAAAGAACTTTAATGACAGTTTAACCTGAAGAAACAAGAACAAAGATACTCATTCACTAGAGTAAATACATCAGGAAAGAGTCAGTGAAGATAAAAGGGATCACAGACATGTCAAATCCTATTTCCTAAAGAAAACAGTAACTCAGATGACAGTCTGGTAAAGGTGTATTGATATAATAACCACATAAAAATTCACACCTGAGTAAAACCATTTAGTCAATCAAGTCTTATTTTGGTATCTTTCACAGCATGAATAAGTAGCTTTGAAATACACGAAATAAGAATCAGATCTGGATCTGAAAGTTCCCTTGCAACATTCCCAGGGATGTTACGGATGCAATCAAATGTCCCTTAACCTTGCAGGCTCTGCAAGCTCAGCATTTCTTGCTACTAAAAAGCCCTTTCTCTTGATCCTAATTCAGGAAAATATTTAAGCAAAGATTAAGCCCACTGCTATTCAGTAAGGTAATTAAACACATGCCTACTTTTAAACACATCTTTAAATTCCAGCAGAATAATGTTTAAAGTCAAGCTTATGTTTCAGAATTTAGTATTTTAGGCAGAATTAGAGCCCTAGGTACTGCACAGCTCCAAAACTAAACAAGTATTTCTATTTTGCCTTCCATTGGCATGAATAAACAAATCTGGATGTTATCACCAATGACAAATTTGGCTTTAAGCATGTAGCTGCTCTTGAAAAGAAGGAAATGTGATATCCCATGTATCAGCCATTATTCATCAGTAAGCAACATTCTGTGTGGTAATGGGGCTGATACAGAGCAGTAAAGGGCAGGAAATATGTTTATGTGATGTGTTTTACACACTGCATTAATCTGATTGTCCATTATTTCTAAAGCAAACATAGAGGCATAAAAAGTATATTAGGCGTTGCACATAAAGCCCTTTGTCACATTAGATGTTTGTCACACCTTGTGAGAGCCACAGCAGCACTGCAGGTGCCCTGAAGAATTTAAAGCAGTCAGCAGATCACCAGTACCCTGATGGTCACAGCATTGCCATGATGGAAAGAAAAGGGTAACTCTGGAATTTGGCACTGGGATTCTCATTCCTTCTCTGGTGCTGCTCAGTAGAGACATCAGCCCATTGACAGAAATCAGCTTTCATGTGCAGGCAAGTTGAAACAGAACCAGTGTGGACCTGCAGGGATAAAGAAGCAAATTTTAATGGCTCACTTAAATTAAATTAATTTATCTCAATCTTACAACACATGCTGGTCTTTCTCAGGCTGCATTTCTTTGACTGCACTTCAGGAAAGCACGTGTCAGAGGCATCTAATTAAATCTTTATGCAGGGAGAAGTTACTGTCTAAAAGGCAACTGTCTATCATAGATTATTTACTGTCTGCAGAGGGCTGGATGTGTGGGTTATTGTTTTCAAATGCTTTTAGTAACTTATGAAATATTTAAAAGAAACTAATCTCAAAATGGGATTGAATCATGTCTTATGTATCTAGACATTTCTTTCATGGAGTTTTGCAACTCTAGAAAGTCTCTTTTTTTCCAACCACAAAATAACAATTATAAAATAACTTTAATGGATCAAAGCAATAACTTTCTGCAAGCTTCATAAATTATGTATTGTGGCTGTAACCTTGAAAAATAATCATGTTTATTAACGCTTGGCTGTGCTTTTTATTGCTGTTTCTTGTTAGATTCTGTGATCTTAATATTTAAATATCTGTTTCAATAGTTGCAGCTTCTCTCTCTCTCTAGAGAAGAGATAGTTGCTTACACTAAATCACTAATATGTATTTTAATCATTCCTGGAGACAGCACTGAATATCACAATCTTTCTGAGCAGGGAGCCCTCATCATAAACATATGTACAGCACCCAGCAGAAAATCCTGATTTCATTTGGTACTTGCAGGGCTTGGCACAGAGTTGCTACATCATTCTTTCCCTGTGGATGTGTTAGGAAGGAGATCAGATCCGAGGAACTTGGTTCAGCCCTGCCAGCTCCCAACATGTCTCATAGGGTATCTTCGAGCATTTGCTTCTTTTTAGTTATTGCTGCTGTTGATGTGGAGCTCGGGGCCCAGTTCAGAAATATATGGATTTAAAAAATAAAAAGGCCAACCTTTTTGCCTTTATGACTTTTTGTAGGCCTTGTAACTACTGAGTATCACCCCAGAAATGTCACCTCTTTTCTTTATAAAGTTTGAATTTGAAAACTGAGAATTATGTATCCTTATGTATCCAGGCCAAGCATAAGAACTTTCTTTGTATAGAAAAAAAACACATAAAGTACGTCCAAGCTGTGAGGGTTGAAGTTTTAATCTTCAGTAGCCTGAGCCACAATTTTACTTTTTGCACTAGGAAACACTCTCAGATGAGCTTCTCACTTAGGTTTTGTTGTTTTTAACCTGTGTCTGATGAAGAGTCTGCTGCAAATTCCAGCCAAAGAGTTGGTTTTACCATCCTGACTTCTATTGTTTGTTGACATGGGGAAAACTGACTGAAAAATTGTGCTGAAAACCATTATTTTAATGACTGTGAAAGGCTTATAGATGGGAGGGAAAGGATAAGTGAAGTTTGGGCCTGTCAAAATGTAAGTTGTGTGGTTTAGAGATGTTATGTTGCCTAGCATAAATAAATAAAATCATAATAAATAAAATATATAATTAAAGATAACTATGTTGCATTAAAATTTAAAAAGCTCTAAGCAGTAATGACATGTGCAGGCAATCCTGCTAGGCAAAGAATGTAGCAAGGTGAAAGTTAATGTTTTCCATCTCTCAACAGGCTAAAAGTGAACAAATCAGTGTGAGACACCTGACATCAGGGAACTGGGAAGTTATCAAAATCCTGGCATACGATGAAAATACTCAAAAGATGTAAGCACTATTCTCCCTTTTTGTAAAAATATCCAAATTATTGAAGTTTAATCTATTTAACTCAAAATTATACAACAATATTTCTTTCATTTTGGAGCATTACCATAACTTTGACACTCCTGAGTACACAAGGTATGAATTGTAAGACAATTCATCTGCCATTCTTTTCCTAAATGCTTTTTGTGCAGAGGGAAAGAGTCATACCATGGTATCACTTGACTCTGTATTTTTTGGAATAAAAGGTATCAACTCACAGTGCAGCATGAGTAACATGTTGGTAACTTCTTTCCTGTAATCCAGGTAAGAAGTCATAGTAAATTTTTGGTACTTGATAAAACATCACACCTTTACCACATGAGGTCTCAGAGTTTTGGAGATCTGATCCAACTTCATAAATTCAAATTATTTATAGAGATTATCAGAGCTCCTGATTCTCACCCACAGAGAAATCTTTCCACAGCCCATCTTAGTGAAAAAGTGTAAGGAAATGCAACACATATTTGGTGGTTTTGGGGAGTTTAGAACTAACATAAAATGCCTGAAGGCTTTACCTGACTTCAGTGGATCTTGCTTAATTTTCACTTTTATCCATCCATTGCAAAAAATAAGCATATCTAACTCTCCTTTGCTTTAAAATAAATTATATTTCAACAAGAACTTTTTTTGAGGCTGCAATAAGTCCCATCTTTTCCACTGATGCTTTTTGACAAGTCTTTCTATAGGTTTTAAAAATATATCCATAGAGAATTTCCTGGTACTTCTGCAAGGCCCAGGGGTAAAAATGAGGTCTGGATGCACTCAGGTGACAGAAACCACATGGGCTGTCTCAGCCACTTGAGGGGATTGCCTTGCCCTCCTTCTGCCTGCCAGGCAGAAACTTTGTGGGAATCTCATCAGGGAAACACCAAGGGCTTGTCTTGGTGCTCTTGCAAAGTCTCTTTCCACCCATGCAAAGTAGACAGAAGAAAAAGTTGGTTTACAGCTCAAAAAGGCTCACAGATCTCATCAGACTTGTTGTAATATATGACATAATTTCATTGTGTCCTTTATCTACTACTTGGGTTTATATTGCAAACTCTTGGAGAGAAGCAGAAACTTTTTCTTCTTTACTTTTAATATGCAGAGAGGTGTCCTGGTTGCTACTGGAGCTTCTGGGCATTAAAATTTTAATTCCCGGACAGGAATTAAAACCATGAAATCCTGTTTTCATCACTGTTTTAACAGGAAATTATGTAGCTTCTGAAATAACTAATCTGTATTTTGGATCTAAGTTTAATCTTGGAACTTGGGTTCATATATAAGTATGTGATCTTCATGGATATTTGTAAATATTTAATTTTAAAAAATGTTACTTTTTCTCTAAACACTACCCAAATCAGACAGTTTACCAAACTGAGTTTAACCTTTTTTTCCTCTTTTGGACACAGTTATTTCTTAAGCACTGAAGAGTCCCCAAGAGGAAGACAGCTGCACAGGTGAGAGGTACCTGGGGCTGTGGTATCAGCTTCTTCATCCCAAGTCTAAGTGCTATGGTGCTTGGGTAGTCATATACATTGTGTAAAAATTACTATGCTTGAGCTGCAACAAGGAAAGAACCACAGCCTTTCAAAATTAAAATTGCCATTTTCTAAGAAATGGTAAAGTTTCTAACACAAAATGTTTTTACCACTTATATCTTCACTAGTCCTTTATAAGCATCTAAGAAATTAAACCTAAATATAAGCATTTAACATAACTGTGTTTTAAAAGCAGTCAAAGTTTTCTAAATAAAAATATTTAGAAGGTTTCATCATGTAACTTAAAGTGTGGGGGAAAATCACCTCATTTTCAATTCTTAAACCTGAGGTTAGTGAGGTTTTCATTTTCAGTTCTTAAATCTGAGGTTAGTGAGGTTGTCCTGGTTTCCTACTAATGCTAATGTTACCCCCCAGCACTGTGAGTTATTGATGTGCCAGTGGTGCTTTGGGCAGCTTTTGGACCCTGTCCACGTAGCCAAGTTTACTTTATTGTATTTTATACCAATGTAAAATGTTTCTGATCATTTTCTTCCCCCAGTGTATCAACAGTGGGGTCGTTGAACCGCCAGTGTCTCTCGTGTAACTTCCTGAAGGAGCAGTGCACATACTTCAGTGCAAAGTTCAGCCCCATGAACAGGAATTTTCTCCTGCACTGTAAAGGTAAGGCAAATGCCTTACAGGGTACAATGCTGTCTGCTTCTACATTCCTGTATTACCTTGAGAAGGGCACTAGGCTGGAGTCTAACATTTAGCTCAGCAGTGGATTACTCAAAGTTCTGTACAAAGCCTGTTCTGAGACTGCAAGTAAGAAATGTGTTCTGAGAAAAAGCCAAATTATGAGTGATGTCAGAAAGCTGCTCCAATCCTGACTCATGTGTCCAAGTAAAGGACATCAACTTATATTCACCCTAAATAGAAATCCTTCACCAAAAAATTCAGGATTTTGGTAATGGCACTGTCGTTTGTAAAAGTTTATTATTATATATTGGGATTGATCTTGTGTGACTATACCTAGTTTAAAAATGAGGGCCTGTGTTCTCTGGCAGTGTTTGCACACAGGTATGTGCTGTGTATCTATGTATACCCCATGATTAAGTGTATGGGAGTATCTACCAAAAAACAGCTGTGATTTAATCCCCAGGGACAGATCCTCTCTATGAGTGCCATTGTAATAAATAACTCAGTGTTTTGCTGTTAGCTGCATTCCAGTAGCATTAAATGGCACCATTTGGCTTCAGAATTTCTGTATAAACAAAAAATTAAAACCATCCCACACAGAGAAATTTATAACCTACACACAGGAAATAAACACTGATATATAAGTGATAAAAAAAGGTTCAGAAAAGCATGAGACAACGCATAATAAAGTACATAGCTGTACATAATAAAGTACCTGTTGTCCTTGAAACTTGCAAAATTTTACACCATCCCCTCAGTCTTTTTTCATAGCTAGGATCAGAGTACAAGGACTAGAGGACAATTCATCTGAAATACATATGAATAGCTCATTTTATATTCATGCTTTTTCTCTATTTCTTTCACAACTCTACTTTTTTTTCCCCCACACAAAAATAAAATACCTGCTGACTTGAGTATTGAATGTATCCAAACAAAGAAACTATGAATATATATTGGCTAAAATAAGGGGTTTGGTTTTGTTTTTGTTGTTTTGGGTTGTTTTTTTTTGTGGAAATGCACCTACACTACATAGCTGATTAGAGGAAAAATGTTCAAACTGTATGGTTTATACATGGTTAAATCTGCAGCAGAAGTGATGGAGCTAATCTTGAGATCCTTCTCTGAGAAATGAGCTCCTTGTGCTTTAAGCAGAGTTTTCCCTTGTGCTTGACGTAATTCCTATGGGGTAATTCTTGCAGGAGAGAGTGTTGATAATTTGGGAAGAGTTTTTTGCCCTGAATCAGCAATGTGCCAGGGTCCAAAAGCATCTTGTTACTATTTTAGCAAAGTATATTCAGCCTGTAATTTTTAATGTGCATCTTTGATATAAAAATGTGGATGCCAGTAGGAGGTTGTGCATGTGATTACTCACAAGCTCACGACTTTCAGTGACTTTGGCAGCTCTCTGTTTGAGCTGGGAGGGCTGCACATCATCCTCCCAGGATTAAACCTACACCCTGAGTTGCAGTAGACTGCTTTGAGCTGTAGATGTTGGGCAGGGATGCTAAACCACTGTCATTAATTTTTTCTTCCTCTAACATTAATGTTTAGTTAATGCTGGCTGGGAGTTGTTCTCCTCAGAGCTTGGCAGGTACAGCAGCACTGGCCCCTGTGTAGTGCCAGGGCCCTGGGCTGGACATTTGGAAGAATCAAAATTGAAGGCAAGGTCACCATAGAACTGGCATCCAAGTTCTTCTGCTTGAGAGGGGATGAGGCTTCAGGAGACAATGGCACATGTACTGTGTGCATACACACTCATTTTCCCACAGCAAAAAGCCTTCACCAAATTGTTACAAAAGAAATTTCCCCAGAAAAACCCTTGGAGGACTCTGGACTAGTTGGATTTGTATAAGTTTCAACTCTTCAACCTCCTGTTTGTGCACAAGCACCTTTTTTAAGATGGCTTTTCCTTCTTAGTTTCCCTCGGCCAGGAGATCTCTCTGATTTTACCAGCTGTCTGCATCTCCAGAGACTTTCCTGAGTGAGGAGTTATTTCTTGCCTGGTGGATGGAGGACTGGCTCCTCAGCCTCTCAGTTTTGGCAAGTGCATCCTTTGCACTCATTTTCCACACAGCTTGTGGATCTTTCCTTTAGCACTTCACAAACACTAGCAACTCTCTCTCCACTACAGTAAGATGGTTTAGAAAGGGAGTAATTGTTTCTCCCCTTTATACAACAGGAAGTAAGCTGTGGATTTGGGGTTAGTGATAGGAGGTCAATGAGAAATCCAAGTGCTGTGCTTTGTTCTGATGCACTGTAACACAATGCCTGTGACACAAAATTGTCTTTTTTTCCCCCTCTGATCAGCTTTTTAATCTACTGCAATCTTCCTTTTTTCAAAATGTCATCATTCTTCCATCTTTTAGTGTGACAGAGATTGGCTGGAAAACACTGGAGCTTTCCCCCTCAGAAATCGTCTTTCTTAAATAGGAATTGAAAGCAAATTGATAAATTCAGAAGTAAAAAGAGCTGGAAATAAAAACAAACCAAAGCAAAAGAGACATCTGAAGAAAATATCTTCTTAGAGAACTAAGGCAGAAAGCTGTGATTTGTCAACAATCTACCTGTAAGCTTTTTGTCAGTCGTCCCCCTTGAGGGAGAGAATGAAACTGATAAAAATCTTCAGTGAAGGCTGTGAATGTCATCGTGCTATTTATTTCAGGTATTTACATTTCCCTAGGCTCGTGCCATAATTAATTGAGAGAGACAACCTCTCAAAACACATAAATTAAGCTCTGTCTCTGAACTCTCAAGGGGAATTGTTTTTTTTCTCAAAAAGAAAGTTGTAACTCCTAATTTCAAGGGGTCCATGCCTTCATCTGCCATGGGGTCCTCAGGGACTTCAGCTTTTCTGCATCGTTCTTCCTCACCCAGTAGTGACTGAGAGCTTGTAACTTAAACACTGAGGCAAAACAGAGCTTCTCATGGGTAAATGCCATGTTGAAGGTGGGGACACAAGGTTTTTCTTTTGCAGGCTTGCACTGGTGGGGATCTTCAGAGCAGGGATAGCAGACTCAGCCACTTCTGAGTGTGCTGAATGCTTGGCTGTTTCCAGTTTCACTTACCACCCTGTGCATTTGCACAGTAGCTCTTGGCATGAAGAATTATTCCTGATTTTTTGTTTCTTAGTGGTAGAGTGAAAATAATGTGAAATAGGATTAGACTACATCACACCTGGATTTAACCATGGTGCTGGTGGTTTTGCAGAGTTGCCATACTAAGGGAACTTCTTAAACAGATAATTATGTGAAATACATTTTTTCAACACCTCTATAGCTTTTCCACAGTGAAAATAAGTGGATATTATCATTTATTCATTTCCCAGTCAACCTGAAGTTTCTGAATGTCAAACAGCTGTATTTTAAACAGTACCATTAAGTGCATTCATAATTTTTGTATTTGTCACTTAGAACTAAAACATGGAGATTATTAAGAAAAAAAATTTAAAAATTCTACTTCTGAGCGCAGGGTCTGGGCTGCTGAACAGGCAGAATGCAGTGTTTGTTTCACACTTTGTCGCTCCTTTAGCCCAGCCTGTGTCATTTCTGAGAGGAACCAGTGAAGCTCCTGCTGTGTTTGAAGGGAATTGTGTGTATGGAGCTTTCAGGATCCTGCCTTGTGTGGTAACTGGTGCTCTCATATTTGTCACTGAACTACAGAGTAGAAACTACCTCACCCTTCCTCTGTTTTTCTTCTCTCCTCAAAACAGGACCAGGTGTTCCAGTTGTAAGTGTGCACAGGACAAGCAATACTGCAAGTGAGTATGCCTTATGAAATGAGTAGGTTTTCTTGTCATCCCTAAATTTCTCTGGGGAGTATGGGAGAGGGGAAAGTGAGCACATGAAAATGTCATGCAAGTACATGAAACATACATATAAAAAAGTAAATATAAAGTGCTATATAAAGCATGTAAATTATATATAAAGGGATAGTAATTACCTCTTAGCAACATCCATGTCAGCAATGGTAAGGAAAGCAGCTAATCAAATGACTAAAACTTTTCCAGATTTTTAGATATCTGTTGGACTAAATGCATATAAATCATAGCTTCTGTTTACACTTGAGTAAATTAGATGGCAGGTTGGTCTTCATCCTTTTCACTTCCTATGTAGATCATGCTGCCATTGCAGCACACCTCCTGTGTTTTTAGATATGTTTTTAAAGTTACAATCCAATTATGTTGGAGTCAGGTACAGTCCTTGGATGATTGATCATAAAAGCTGACCTACATATGGTGATTTAGTCCTTCTATCCTATTTCTCAAATCAGAACAACTCCACTGACATTTTCAATGAAGACAAATCCAGTAATAAAGGCTTTTTAGGAGGGTGTTCTATACCTCTCTCATTATTTTCTTGTACATTGATGCCAAATCTATTATTGTTTCCTGGCTGCTGAGATGCTTTTTAGTGGAAGTACTTTCATGAAACTGCTTTTCAGCAGTTGGATTTTCCTGGTGGTGCAGCAGAGGTAACAACTCTGCCACCTCCAGCTCCACTGTGACTCCACTAGCATGGAGGTGTGGATTACAGGAATGGGGGACAACTTTTCATTCAAAAGCACTAAACCATTCATTTCATTAACTGGATTATCCCCAGGATTTTTCCCAGAACCCAAAAATCCTGAACTGTACCTGTCTGCATCCCCTTTGTCCGGGGCCAGTCACTGTTAGAGCTAATCTTGCATGTTGAAATACCATCCTGATAAATAGTGCCATGATATGAAGTCCTAATTAATATCTGCACTTTAGTTGCCTTTTTTTTTTCCCTTTTCTCCTTCTTTTTAAAATGCCATTGTTTGTGTTTGCAAAGCCCAGTGCCACAGCACATCCAGGCCAGGGAGTTTTGTCCAGCTCAGTAAAGGGTAGCTATTGCTCAAATAAATGTGTTTTAGATTTCTGTGGAGCTCCTCAGTTCTGTGAAGGCAGGCTTTTGCTCTTTATTACCTGCATCTAAAGTACTATTGTGTGATTTACTGAAATAGAGATTTATATGCAGCACCTTAGAGTTAAATAAAACAAGTCAGGATAGAGGGATGTTGTTTGTTGCAACAACAAAAAGCCAAATAATAAGGGAGATAATTTACCATTAGTGTTTAAGTGCAAGATTAGATTATCCTCTTCAATTCATAAAGGAATGATTGAGGATTATTTCAATTATTCCATCCTCAGACTATAATTATACCATTTTGGTTGACTGCCCAGAACAAGCATTCTCCTCAGATTATCTGTTTTGGCTCTAAGCGAAGAGTTCATTATTTCATTATTTAATTAAAAAAAAAATCTAAATTTTGGAGGCAAGATCGGTAATTTGAGTTTAAAAAAAAAACCAAAAAAATTAGTCATTCTTTCCTGTGTAAAAGGGTTGCTTCAAATTAATCTGCAGCTTTAAACCAAGCTGATGGTCTTGCTCTTGGCTGAAGTGCAGAAGACATATAAGGACATGCAGCGACCACATTTAGCTGTGCTGGCTAAATATTGCCTTGGAGTAGGTAATATTGGGGGAAAGGATGCCTGCATGAGGCTTAGGATATCACCCAGCTTTGGGCTGCAACAACTGCTGTTAGAGTTTGTCAGAGATGCTGATGTTCATGTTGGTCATCAGAAATTTCCTTGGTAGTGCTTAATGAAAACAAAGACTGCCAAAGCCAGAAAAATGAAGTGGATGTGTATCTTTTTTAATTGAAAAGTAGTTGCATTACAAAAAAAGTAATTACAGAAGGAAATAATTTATGAGATTGACTGCAAGCTTAATTTGCAAGATCATTGCACGTTTGTCTCTTTTTCTCTAATACTTTTTGAATCTTGATTTCTCTCTGGTGTGATGATTCTCCATGCCTTTCAACATGGTTTTTCTTCCTGTTTTCTAGAGTTTTATATTTTGGAAAACAACCCTGTGCTGAAAGAGGTTGTTTTTAAGAAAAAGAATTACAAGACTGAAATCAAAATGCTTCACATTGAGGATTACGGTAAATCTGGCAAAATTTTATTTTAGCAAGCCAAAATCTTTCTTAAAACATTACTGTTTTTCATCTGTGTAACTACCAGCCTTTAATGTTCTGCTCTTTTCTCAAAAGAATTCCCTTTACAGTTGTCACTGCCAAAAGATTTCACGGATCGAAACCAGTATGCCCTTCTATTAATAATGTAAGTATCCATTTGGAATCACTCAAAATAATAAAGAAGTACTTCACAGAAAATACTTAAATCTAAAATTAGATTTGTTTGTTTGTTGTTTTTTACCTTTTGTAGGAAAAAAATATCTCATGGATTTGAGTTGAGAAATCAAAAGGCTTGTTCTTGGGAAGATTTTGTGACAGTTGCCGTCTGGTAGAGATGCCTGGGATTTTTTTTGAGCTAGTCAAACCTGACTGTGCTTTGCTGTACTTTCATGTTTGGGAGGCACTGCTGTTTCTTCTGGTGTAGCTTCAAGTAGCCCTGAGGTGTTTCCTGGACCTTACTGATCCTGCCCACAGAGCATCTCACTCAGAGCCTGGGCTCCTTTTTATCCCTGAGAGAAATGAGTAGAGCTTCCAGGAGGGGCTCAGCTGAGGTGAATAAAGCAAAACTGCTTTTAGGAACATCAGAATGAAATAAAAGTTACTCCTGATCATCAGTGGTTGAAGGCATGATAGGCATGATCCAAAGTCTGTTGATTTTGTAGAAAAGCTGCACGGGAGGAGGATGGTATTCCCTGGAAACCTGTGCTGTTCTTTTCAAAGGACATGGGGTGTGTGTTTCTTGCAGGGAGAGTCAGCCTTTAAGTTGTGTGCCTGCACATGTGTAACAGAGGGAAAGAACAGAGTCATGAGTGTGCTTGAAGCCTCCCTGGGAAAAGGGGTGCTGGCCAGCTCAGGGCACCCCTCCTTTCTCCACCCGAGCTCAGCATGGCTGGGGAGAGCTGTCCTGCACCTGCAGAGCTCCTTGCAGTCCCAGCTGGAAAGAACTGATGTGGATTTCAGGAACAGACATGTAGGAGTGTGCTGCTAAATTCATGGAAATGCCAAGTTACTGAGCTGTGTCACCTGGAGCAGATCTCCCCTCAGTGACAGCACAGATCCTCATTGTTGGATGTGAGGTGTTATAGACCTGAGCTGCTGGATGATCCCAAATTCCTCTGCTCAGATCAGAAAATAGGACAGAAAGGCACAAGCCTGCTTATTTCTAAGCCCAGTTTGTGTTTTAAAACTTAGAATTTTCAGTTGTAATTATCTGCAGTTGTGGAAGCTCTCTTCTTTAATTGGCTCACAAACATATTTTTCTTTTTTTGTGGAGAAACAGGCCACATGGATTTTATTTCATCTTTGCAGGATTTCCTGGCATGATCTTGGAGGCATCATTATATTTTAAGCAGCTCTGATATGAGTGCCAAAGGCAAACTGACTCTTGAATTGACCCCAGCAGCTCTGCAGGGACTTGCAAGCACTTGTGCTTATTCCTGTTTCTGAGAGCAAGGAAACACAAAGGTGTTGGCAGTGCAGCACTTCCCTTTCCAAGTATCCTAGTAAATACATAATCTGCCAGATACAGCTGTGGTAAAATAAAAATATTGGGTTATAAACTCGTGTAGAACCTAGGGAAGACAGAAAGGAAATACCAGAAACCTGACAAGTCCAAGGCCAGAAATCACAGGGAAAAAAAATACTATTTTGAATTTTTTATATCAAGAGTTGAAAGAAGTGAGAACAGTATTGAGGAAAGGTCTGAATTTAAACTTACCAAAGTTGTTGGTACCCAGTGAGCAAATAATGTGCCCAAGTCATGATATATATCCATATCCATGTTTTATAATTGTTTTGGGGTTTTTTTATGATAGGCATGTGGGATAAAAAGGAAAGTCATCAACTTATGAATACAAATTGTTGTGTCTACATTTATAGTATAAAGGCTTTGATTCTTTTAGGTCAGATTCTTATCTTTGCAATACTGAATTCTCAATGTTAGCTTTAGTGCAGGGCATACCTTTAAAAAACCCTATACACTAGTGAAAGTATAAAACTAAAAATTTTAAAAATCTGTCCTGGCTCATGTACTGTAGCATGTTTTGTGTCCTCCTCTTCCCTAGAAAAGAAAGGAGTTACATTGAGCTGTATTTCTTCAAGCAGCTTTTTACAGACTTAAAGCTAAGGTTGCCAGCAATCCCTTATTTCTATTGAAAAGGTCCCCAAATGAAATATAAAGCAGCAAACTGTCACTGAAGTTATGGGAGGTTCCCTTGTGGGATGATTATTTGAGCCTAATAAATTCTGTCTAGCTCTTGAGAAAGAATGGTTGGATATCTGTGGGCGTATAGGGGGTAATTTCTTGACCCACACAGCTCCAAATTGACATCCTAAGGTTTATTTCATGACCAGAAGTACCACTTTCAAAAAAAAAAGAGAAAAGTATCCAGGTCCAAGGAGAACATGTAGCTTTTATAGGGAACATTGATTAGTTGTGTAGATGATATCATTTCCCAGATACTTGACTTTTCAGAGTCCCAGAGTGGTACTGTTGGGACTGATGGAGAAACAACCTGTTCTTACTGCCAGCAGTGTGAGATGAGAACTGAGGGCTGATAGCAAGTGCTGTCTTTTGTACTGTTCAGCTGCCACTTCTTTCCTTCTTCCATTCTCAGACATTATATGATTATCATTATATTCCAGCTATTCAGAGAAAAACCTTTGAAAATGAATGCTTACCTATGTCTTTGCTAAGAATGTTGGTTTAATTGCATGTCCACTTTTTTGGAAAGAAGATTCTATAAAACATCTTGATCCAGGCAACATGCAGTTAGAAATATAAATCCAGAAGATAAAAGAACAGAAAAGTGGAAGGAAGGAAGGAAGGAAGGAAGGAAGGAAAGGAAGGAAAGGAAGGAAAGGAAGGAAAGGAAGGAAAGGAAGGAAGGATGGATTTGGGGTTTTTTTCAAATCACTGAAAGCTGGTAGCAATTTCAAAGGTGCATGACTGTGAAGAGGCTTCTGTATTCATGCCAGGATGTCTGCAGGTACATTTGAACTTCCAGCACATTGCCCCCAGATGCCTGAGTGTTAAGGCTGAATCCTGGAAGGAAGCTGGTACCAGAGGAATCTGGTCCTGGTGTGAAACTTGGCTGTGAACTGAGCACAGTTCCATGTACACACAAGCTCAGCTTAAGGACCAGGACCTGATTATGCTGTAACTATCAGCATAAAGATTGTGTGAACATTTCTCCATTAGCAGCTGCAAAGCAAGCTGCAGTACTCAAATCATTGTATTGCTGCATTAAAATTTATTTCGCTCTGCATGGCTGGACTGTCTAACATCTTGTGTAGAAACCAGTTATGTTGGCTGGCACTCTTTTTCTTTACAGAATTGTGATGAGTAGCCCATAAAATGTTAAATAGATTAAAACACTTCCTTCCATTTGTTCTTCTAAACCACTGATAATGTTTCACACTCAGTTTCCTTCTATGTAATACACACAGTGTAGCTGTATATTGAGAGCTGTGCAGTAATTGCCTGAAAAAGTGATTACCATCTCTTTTCTATATAATTAAGATCAAAGTTTAAATTTCAGATCTTTGATTTCCTCATTATGGTTCACCTTACTCATTAAAAAGTTGGAAGATACACTTCTTGGTAGCCCACAGGATATGATTAAGTAAAGACTCTGGCATTTAATCTGGGTAATAAAATCAGAGTTGTTAATCATTCTTTATTTTGCTTTGATCATAATTAACCTTATTCCTTCAAATGTGTAGATAGTGTATCTTAAATATCAGTATCTGTTATTTAATTCCACTTAAAATTGTCCAATATGTAAGTTGATATTGTGAAACTTTAATCAGTGGAAAGATTGTCCTGTTATTTGAGGGGGGGAAAAATGAGTATTCTTCAAATTAACAGTGAATTGTCTCTGAGAGGTTTCTGTTTATTTGTTTATTTGTTTTCTTATGTTTTGATCATAAGCAGGAGTTGGTTTACCTGGTTTTGAACTGATAAAAGCTTTAGGCCTTGCACAAACAATCAAACCTGTTATGCCCCCAGTGAATGCACTCTTGGGACTGATAGCAAGATAAGAGAGAAGGGCAAGGGCAAGGGAAAGAGAATCTTTCATGCAGCTTTGAGAACAAGCCATTAGAAGTCTAGAAGAAATATAGAGAGGCGTAATGCAAGTATTGGGAAACACATGGCTGTCTCTGTGGAGGACAGAAACACCTCAGAAACTCAGCATCATTTTATAGTGGCAGCTGAAGAGTAGAGAGGCCTTCTGGTGCTAATGGGAATTTTGATATGTACCTCAATGGAAATAACTTCAAATGCTTATCACAGACTGCTTATATGGACATTCTTGAAATAAAATAGCCACTGGGAAATTGCTTCCTTATGCAATACATCAAACAACCCATCATGCAGGGCTGGACAGTGTGTAGTGTTTAAACTCTGGGCCCAAAAGTAGCTCAGCTATGACCTCCAAAAAGGAGCTTGAGAAACCATCACTGTCATTTCTCACCCACTGAGAAACTTGCTGAGGTTCTGTTTGTTGTTCCTTTTTTACTGGAGAAATTCACTAAGGGTATCACTCTTGATTTAAAACACTTTTTGGTTTTAAGCACTTCCTGGCTTAGAGAAGAGCTTATAACTGTAATGGTTCTTCTCCTATTCCTAAGTGTCTGGGAATATAACATATCTATCTATATCCATATACACCAGATATATGTATAGCTTAGATATAGAACACATATAAATCAAATGTGAACACTGTATTAGCTTTGTGCTCATATTTAAAGGGAGGACAGCAGGCTGACTCACAGTATTTTCACTTGTGTGGAATGTGTTAATCTGTTGGAAAGTTATCTATTCAAACATGGATATTTCTGATGTATTATTGTGGAAAGTTAAAAGAACTTACAAATAATTGTAACAGGTCTGAGGCTCCTATCATTGGAAATAATGATAAATACTTCGTGAAAACATCTGTGTCAATGTGTAGTACTTCTGAAAACCTTGCTCTGTGCAATGAGCAGAAATTGGAAGGATTCTGCTCCTTATAGCAAATAATAATGATTATATACTTCCTGAATTATGTGTTTTCTGCAGAGCTCACTTGACAGAATTTCCAGACTCATTGCTTTGCAGTGTTAGTAATTAGTGTAATCACAACCGAATTGGTTAAGCACACCAAAAAAATGCCCTTCTTTTCTTTTTCTAAAGCCAAGTATAAATCTGATGTGAAAGATAATGGTAAATCAAGCATATCATGTTGTGGCTGAGTCTGTAACCAAGTAATCCTGATTTCAGAACATGATATAGCAACTAAATAGATATGTCTGACTGAGTTTGAGAACACACACGTTCTTCATATGCTTGCTAATTAACTGAGTAATTACCTTGAAGATGGTCTGTGTTATCCACAGCCAAAGCCAGATACTGAATCAGCATGTTATTGTATTTAAAAGACAGGGCTTATTGTAGGATATTTTATCTCTTTCCTCCCCAGGGTTTACATACGTCTGTTTGGAAAAATAATAATTTCTGTCTTCATTTTTCTTTCACCTTAGACAGGATATTCCCACAGACAATCCAATTTAACTTCCATACAACCAGCACAGGCACTTTTATACGTTAATTTGCATTCCTCTGGCAGATCCAGCCTGCATAGAACTATTTTGCATTTTGTACAAGTTCATGGTAGCCTGTTCTTTTATTCTCTGTTTATCTTGGGGGAAAATAATGACAAACTTCCCTTTTAAAACTGACATTTTATTTTCTTTGTTAAGGAAAATACTGTATTTGGCTTCAATGGAAAATCTTATTGTTCTTCTAGAAACTGCATTCTCCAATTCTATTTCACCTTTTGTGCTGTAAACCACCTTTTTTTTAAGTCATAAAATAGACTTATCACTTCTGCCTGCATCCATTTCTTCCTGTGAATTTGGATGGAGAAAATATAATTTTCTCCAGTGTATGCTTTAGTCTTCTTTGTACTCTGTTTCAAAAAATCTATTCAAGGATACAATAATGCAATTATTTTTGTTTTCTCAGATGACAACCTTCTTAATGGTATTAAATATCCTACAAAATGGTAATAGGGTGCTGAATGAATTTTACCTTTTTGTGTGTTCAGTGAGACTTTACAGATTCTGCATGAGCCTCCTCAGAACTGAGCTAGCCATTACCAATTATGTTTGGGGTTTTTTCCTTCACTTTGTTATAAGCAGCGCTACCTGCTTTAATTTTCTGTGCCCTTCAACAAAGTGTATTCAGGCCTTGGCAGTGCCACAGCACAGCGGTTCTAAAGTTAAAGAAATGATTTTGCTGCAGGGCGTGCAGCCCTAATGGGATGTCATTGATGGAAGTGACAGTAGCTCAGCAGGGTTGCATAACCAAGTGAACTCTGCCACGTAGGTTAAATAAGATATCCGAGCTCGGCACAGCGCATCACATTGTCAATAGTCTTCGTTTGTGTCTGGTGTGTTGGTATTTGCAGTGATGAAGCTCCAGGCAGCCAGTTGGTTACAGATAAGTTTCACATTGACTGGGACTCAGTGCTTGTCAACTCTGATAATGTCATCGTAGCTCGATTTGATGGCAGAGGGAGTGGATTTCAAGGCCTCAAGATCCTACAGGAGGTCCATCGATGCTTAGGATCAGTGGAAGTGAAGGACCAAATAGCAGCTGTAGAGTACGTATGTGCAAACTCTTCTCTTTCACCCTGCCTCCACCTCTGTGAGTGAGCATTTGGACTGAAACTGCCCAGGATGTTTTCTCTGCATTGTTAATGTTTGTTTTTTTAATGCAGCTGCAGATTTTGAAAGCGTAACCTTTCCATTACAAACAGCAAGTAAAAAATCAAGGAGGTGGTTTTGGGGTTTTGAGTTGGTGCTTCCTTTTGATAAAGCTGTCCTGCTCTGTGCAATCCAAATATGCCACCTGAGCTAATTCATATTTGTATAAATTCTGTAGGTAAATTTTTTGCTGTCCATATTAACATAAAAATGCATCTGTGTTACAATATTTTGGGTCTATGCTGCAGGACACTGCTCTCATTTCCACCACGGAGTTCTGGAGTAATAGCACAAAGGAAATTGAGTTCTAGTGGTGTAAATGAGAACAAAATTTTGCCAAGTGCCTCTTATTCCTCACTTGCGTTATCATTTTTAGACTGATATAAGTCTGCCAGCTGCAAAAAAGAGTAATTTCTGTCTGTGGAGTGGTCACATAACTCAGGGTACAGGTGTCAAAATGGCTCATACCAAGGTCTGAATGGACTTTTCTGGGGTTTCCCAGGGAAACACAGACTTTATTTTTATTTCTGTTGAAAAACAGAAATATTTTTATTTCTGTTGAAAAAGGTCAATGCTTCAACCATTCAATGAATAAGCAGCTGTGTCTGATATTTCCCCTCAAGTTATTGTGTTTTCTGTATAAAATTCACCATAGATGATTAATGGCCTTGATGAGAAAATTAATTATTTGTATAATTATCTAGATTCAAGAAGTTCCATTCATCTTATCCTCCTTTAGCTGGTGCTAGGCACCTGGTCAAAGCCTGTCATTTCAGCTCTAGTCAGTGGAAAATCCTGGCATTTCTGAAGGATGATCCTGCCCAGACTGAGAAATTTCCAGCCTATGTAGAAATGCTAAAGAGAATTTCTCTTCCCTCCATTAACTGAAAAGCAAATGTAAATGGATAATTTAAACAAGATGCTTAAATTCAGGTACCTAAATTAGGTGAGATGGGCCAAACACCAACTGTTTGCCTTATAAAAAAGGAATTAGGAAACAAATCACATTTCCCAGTGCACTACTACTTGTATGGATGTAATTTCTTCTTCTACCTGATCTTTATGTATGGCAATTCCTTAATGCACAAATAATGTTCTTTACATACTATATTCAGAAAGTAAAATCCACCATTTTTATTTGCCAAAATTAAAAAATAAACTTTTTTTCCTTTCAGATCACTTCTGAAACAGCCCTTCATTGATCCTAAGAGACTGGGTATATTTGGAAAGGTAATGTGCAAAAATAGCAAGCGATATCATGATTCTTTAAGAAGGTGCTGTGAGTTCATAAACAAATATATGTATATCTTTTCCTAGGACAATTTCAGTTATTAAAACAGGGGAAAAAAGACATCCATAGTTTACTATCTGTTTTGTACAGTATTTTTTTCTCAGAATGGGTATTTAAATCAATCAAATCAGTTTTATGATATAACGCTATTTCAGAATCTGAAGGAGAAAGTGTTAAAAATTCTGCTTTCTTTAGAAAGTTTTCATAGGGACTTGGTTTTTGTGAAACCTTATTTCTTGCACTTTTATATTTGGGCTGCAGTTAAAATGACAATGTTGTCCTATAAAATACAGGTTTTATATCTGCATGTTTTCCTGACCCTTGAGCTTGGCTGAGCACCTACCCTGTGGTACTGTCAGCAAGTTCCTTGTTGCACCAGTGAGAAATCTTGCCTTTGCTATTTTATCAGCTGTGTGTCATTGCCCCTAGCATGAGATACAATGAGTCAAAGGTTTGACTTTTAGCAGCAAACTAAACAGCATTTTACTGATGTCTATTAAAGAGCAGCAATTAGAAATACCACACAACTACTGCTTCATCTTTGGACTGGCATGTGCAACCTTTTAATTTTTTTAAGACTGTTATTGTGTTAAAAATGAAGCTGTTTTCTGCCTTTGAGCTCAAAGCAGTAACAAACCCTGATCAAGTACCCCCCAGTCATCACTTTTAAGAGCAGCATGTGTTTCACAGTGAAGTGCCTTAGTTCTCACTCTGCTGCTGAGTTGCTGCACAGCCTCAGGCAAGTCATTTAACCTGCCTGTCTCAGCCTGTCTGGATGCAGGATGAGGAGATTGACATTTACCTCCTGCATGGCAGCATTTTGAGGACTGGCTGATGTTTGTGACTGTTATTAGCATTTCACATGAGCATGACCTTCCTCAAAGATCTGAGCTCCTGCTGCAGTCTCTGAGCTACGAAAGAAACTCTCACTGCAGAATTTCACTTGGGTCAAAGCCAGTATTTGGGCTGTAAGGGAGCAGTCAGAAATTTTTCAGCTGAGGATGTACAAGCAGGGCCAATTTCATCCACCAGGTGATTGTGGCACATGCTTCTGTTCAGTTTTTAATGCCTGTTGCCAATGAATATGAAAGTACACATGCATAGAAGCATCAATGTTTCTCCATATCCTCTTCCTCCTTCAATCATTTGATTGAAAATACTGTTTCTGGAATGAAATCCCTAAGCATCCAGAACTGCTTGGTTTTGACTGCAGAAATGCTTTTTTCATTGCTACTTGAAAATTCCCACTTGTTTTCTGCCAGAGATTCATCAGTATCTTTTTTCCTAAGAGTGATGTGATGAGACAGTTACTGAAGGGCATGCATGTAACCATGGCTTTACATATCTGCCAAGACCTACTCCCAATTTGCTTTTCTTTCACAAAATATTATTGATTGCCATGTTCCTGCATTTATTTTCTGAAAGCAGTATGGAGGAATGAAGAGTGGGGAAATTCGATAAGCTTTCAGCGCTGCTTTGAATTCAGGAAAATTTCCCCTTTCCAAGTTAACCTTTCAGAGTTGTTTTTTTACTGTCAAAAAAAACCCATAAAATTTAAAAGTCAGTTTTATAATTAATAATAAAAAAATCTATTTAACAGCTTCTTTAGGTTAATTGTATTTTCCTTCACTCTGCTTATTTTAGAATCGATTAAAAATCTGCTTTAAAACTCATTTCTTTTTTATCACATACAAGAACGTGGTAGGGAAACGAGTAGGTTTTTTTTCTTTCTTTCAGTAAAGCATTAAATTTGCTTTAATGATGGAAACAGAATATGCACTTTGCTTGAAAATAAGTTGACTTTAGAATGGCTTAATGCTGATCTCATAAAGCTGAACTTACGCACACTTTCAGGGAGCTCTTTAAGAGGTTTCAGAACTACACAGAAATAAAATTCTGGTCACAATTGGTGATGTTAATGAGGAACAAGAGTAACAAGACTGTCCAGAAGGAGACAGTGGGGAAAATTGCCAGGCAATTGCTAATGCCTCCCTGCTTATCCCTATGAGAGGGGCAAGCCTAAGTGATGCATGATCCAAGGGCCTTTCTGAACTGTTAGCCAAGTGTGGTTCCATGGAATCTCTTTTATATTAACTGGTTATTTACATGGAGTATGTGGATTTATTCCATGGAGTCTGTGGAAGTGAAAAGAGAGTTTAAAAGTGAATTGCAAATTCTACAGCCAACGTCTTTCTTGAACGTGTGGCCATTAGGCTGCAACCCCAGAAACCCGGCGGATGAGTGAGGCACCACATTCTGGCATCAGGGCGTATGGAATAGCAGTGTCACTGTGAAATGCTTCTAAGAATTCATAAAAAACTCACTCTGTAGTGTTTTTGTCCTGGAAAGCCTGGCTGGAAGCAAGGGCACAGGCACAAAGGGAAGAAACTCCCAGGAGAATTAAACAAGCGCTTAATGAAAGCATGGAATAAATAATAAATAACCTGGCAATACCTATCCTTGGATTAAAATTGTGCTGTGGAGCTACTGGGCGAGACACAAACAGAATATTAAACAAAAGTAAAAGCAGAGAAAACCCAGAGGCAGAGGAAAGTTGCAATTCTCTTAAACCCTTTGAATTTTACAAATTACAGGTGCCTGCTCAGAAATTCCATCTTAGGTGAAATCTACTCCTGCACATGAACAGATCTGGATTGCTCTTGGCCTCCTGGGCTGAAATTTGTATGGGAAAGGAATAACCCAGTTCCTCACACTCCTTTGAAAATCCAGCTCCTATCTGATGTTTTCTTCAGTGTATCCATTCCCACTTGATGCAGATTGATTGCAAAGAACAATAAACCTCTTTGCTTATATTTCTTTAAATAAGGTTAAAGGTTTTCAAGTATTACCATTCTTCCACAGAAATCATCTGTTCAATAAATATTTAGACATGAAGTACAGGAGCAGGCAGCATTCATAAACGTCCATGAAAAAACTGTAAGCACTTGATGCATAATCTTCTTTTGGATCAGCTGGTGTTTTGCATTTTATTTTTCCTGTCATGGGATAATTTCATCTTCCTGAAGTGTGTTTTGTGCCAAACACAAAAAAACCCAACAAAAAATACCTGAACAAATACCAATTTTTCAGTACTGATGAAGGGAAAACAAAGATGGCAAGTAGAGTAATTTGAGGAGCCCATGATATACGAGAAAATAATCAATTCCAGGTACCAGAATTCAGAATTTCATTTTCTGTGAGTCTGGAATGATTACAGGTGTACAGAAATGGATTGCCAGTGTCATTTCAAGGAAATCTATGGTTTCAAGTTAAAGCTTTCAAAAAGACTTTCTGACTTGCTGGTGTCAGCTCTTCCAGGGGAGATATGTTAGACTTTGGAGATGGTGAAGAAATGTGCAACACTCATTATTATTATTATTATTAACTGCATAGATTAAAAGTCATCACCAAGTCAATGAGATCTTTATGCACCCTTAAACTGTAAAAATGATACCAGTGGATTAGCACAGTGGCCTTTAGATTTATTCTTGCTAGAGTGAAATAAATCAACCAAAATGTCCATCCTCTTGTCAGGGATATGGTGGCTACATTGCATCGATGATCCTGAAATCCAGCGAGAGGCTCTTCAAGTGTGGGGCTGTGCTGGCACCAATCACAGATATGAAGTTATATGGTGAGTGTTCCCTGCCCTAAACCTGTGTGATAGTTCATTCAAAATACCTTTTACTCATGGAGCTGCTATTTGTTTTTAACTAAGGGCAGATAATGTAACAATGTTAGTGAGATTTCACCTCACTGTCTTGGTCTCTTCTTTAAATGAAGGTAAAGCTGACACTGGGACATTCCCCAAAACCCACAACAGGCATGGTATAATTGACAGCATTAATTTTGCAGTTACCTCATTTCCTGAGAATCCTTTATGTACATCAGCATGACTCAAGTCTTGTATTAGGAATGAATCCTTCAAGGTTAGCAGTGAATTCCCTACAAAATCAGCCATGTCATTCAATCCCAGATTATTTGGTTCTGTATGTGAGGTTTTGTGCACAGGCTGTAAACTGTGGTACACAGGAAACCAGACCAGATTACTGTAATGGTCTGTTAGAATTTTATTTGAGTTTTAGCTTGTGTTTTCTTTTGGGTTTGGAATTTTTTATGGTTGGTTGTGGTTGGTTTTTTTGGGTTTTTTTTGTGAGGGGAGTTTGTTGATTTTTGTAATTGTTTTTGTTTTTTTAACTATTTAAAAATAGGTTTAATGGTGCATCAAAATGGTTCATTCTTTGTCTCCAAATGAGAACAGGTCGACTTCATGGCTTAAATAGCTTCTGGCTCTAGGTCAGAAATGATGAGTTTTAAAATAGAAATAATTTGAAATTCACAAGGTTTGTTGATTGTTGGGGTTTTTTTCTTTGGGTTTTTGTGTGTTTTATTAATTTTTTTTGTCTTCTTTTTTTTTTATTTATTTTTTACAGCATCAGCTTTTTCAGAAAGATACCTTGGGATTCCATCAAAAGATGAAATTACCTATCAGGCAAGTTAGCATAAACAAGGAACTTAAAACGACCATTTAACTCTTAGAATGCAATTTAATTACAGCTCTGTGTGTATTTGTTCACTAGGCATCCAGTGTATTACACAATCTTCATGGTTTAAAAGAAGTGGATTTGCTAATAGTTCATGGGACAGCTGATGGTAAGTATTTACAGATGCAACTAATTTGGAGTCTGAGCTTCTAAGAAGCAGGTGTTCAAGGGCTGATGAGGCACACACCTAGCAAACACATTTGCTGCTTCATTTTCCCTCTGACAGGATTTTTTTCTTTTATTTCAACTGTCACTTCTTACTCTGAACTGGTGATGCTTTTCTTTGCTGAGGATTTGCACCTTTTAGGTGCTGTATATTTTAATTTGTTTTAATCTTGTGGACCACTGTGTTGCTAGTGAAAGGTATTACATGAATTATTAATAGAACATGCATTTTTAATGTTGTTTTAAATTTATATAAATTCTGCAGAATTATCAGTACAGCTGGTGAAGTACATCACCAAATGGGAAGTTAATCTTTTCATCTAATTAATTACAAGGTACTTCCAAACCTTCTGAAACTGAAGCTACACAGAACCTTTAAATAGCCCCAATACTTTCAGCAGTAGATTAAGACAGAGAATGAATAACACAGGGTAAATTCTAGCACTTTAGATGGAATCATGAGATGCATCAATTGGGATAATTTGTAATTGCAGATTTCAGTGCAGTGTATTCTTCTGAACTTTCTTAGCTGATGTCTAAAGAATGAGCTTTGATGCAGGCACAAATTACAGTGATGCAAACAGCTGCTCTGTACAGACTGACATGCCTGCTTCTTTCCCAGTATTCTCTGGTGGGTGTGAGATAATACAAGGTTTCTCACTCAGTCTGGAGGGGTAAGTGCCTCTCACTGGCAAGGGCTGAGGTGACACTGCCCATGCACAGCTGGCATAGTGCCAGCCTGTCACCCCTGACTTGCCCTACCCGTGTTACAGATCCAAAGTGCAACCAGAGGGGTGCAAACTCCAGGGCTTCTCCCAAGAGCACAGAGGGGAGGGATGAAAATACTCTGGGTGGCTGAGCAGGCATGAGGGGCTCAGGCTTTACTGGCTGCAAGAGGCAGCAGCAATTCCTGGCCCTGGGGACCGAGCGCTGGAGGGAGCTGGGGCTTTCACTGATGTCTGAGCAATGCAGGGGGCTCTGGCCTGGGGCTCTGACTGCCTGCTGACCCTGCTCAATAGCACATCCAGTGACACTGCCCAGCCCACTTGCAGCCTTAACTCTGCAGGGTTAGGACATGGCAGGTAATAATGGTTTTGCCACACAAAGGTCAGGTTACCGGGAAGTCCCTTACCTGAAGAGGAGTGGGCTGTAATGACCCCGTGCAAGCAGCAGAAAATGCAGTGTGCTTTCTTTCAAGCAAATTAGAAAGTGCCACAATGTTCAAAGAGTGTTACACATCTCTAAGCTATCACAGTATGTGTAAATCAAGGGTAAACAGAGGAGTTCTCACTAAGTGTCTGGGAAGTGTGGCTTCCCCTGGGGCTTGCAGCTCCCTCTCCAGAGCCTCTGCTCCAACACCCTCCTGCTGGTGGGGCTGGCCTCAGGGATAGCCAGCTACAGATCCAGTAATTACAGAGCCTGGAAGTGTTTTCAGCCAAAGCTGTGTAACAGATAAGTATTTCATATTAATGTGGCTGGTTCTAATAATATCAAATGTTTTCTTGCAGCTAAAGTTCACTTCCAGCATTCAGCAGAACTAATTAAGCGTCTAATAAAAGCTGGGGCTAATTACACTATGCAGGTATGTGCACCTGTGACTTTTTCTATAAACTTGGTTGAAGATTCCTGTTGCTATTTCTGCACTGCAAAAGACCCTCTCCACCACAACACAGTGGATGAGGTATTACCTCAATTTGAACTTAGAACTCTGTTTAAGTTCTCCATTTTTCTTCCTGTTAGTATGGATATGAGGTTATATCATCTTGTCATTCTCCTGGGCTCCTTCTTCTCTCTCTCATCTTCCTTTTTCTCCTGTTAATCCCACAATTCTGTACAGAGTGCCCTGGAACCCATAGGCACTCTTTATAACATGGAGATGTCACTAGTTTGGGTCTCTTTTTACCTAAAAAGGTATCAAGTCAAATGAGAGTAATTTCCCTTTATTTTCAACATTTAAATTTCTTGAAAGAGCAGGACATAGCCTCTGTCAAGGCACAGGCTTGCATGGGACCCACCTGGAGCACATGGATGCTGCTGGCAGAGGGCATTGATTGGATCAGTACCTCTGAATACTCCTGATGCTTGTTGGCCATTGCAAACCTCGACCTTGCTGGGCTTGGGCTGATCCTGCAGCTTGCTCTGGAGTGTGAGCTCAGGGAGGAGGTGGGAGGAAGGGGGCTGGTGCCACTTGAGGAAGGAAAAAAGAATGCAGAATCTGTTCCTGCTGCCCGTGTGGTTGCAGCTGAGGTGATGTGAAGACATGTGGAGGGAGGTAGAAGCAGGAATGACAGAGTTCTCCCAGAAGATCCCTGAGCTGTTCTCATGCAACCTTGTGACAACCTGGGTCTGAGGAGGCAGCTGAAGCTTTTTGCCTCATGCCTCTTCAGGTCTCTTGTCTTGTGGCCTGGATTTCTTCATTCAGCCTGCAAATGTTTGCTCAGTCTCACTTGGGGGAAATTCCCAGTGGTATGAGTTTTAAGAGATAAAAATGCCCACATCCACCCTACGAGAGAGAGGAGAAGGGCTTTAGACCAGACAGGAAGATAGTTAAGACATGAATGAAATGGGTTTTTGCCAAACACTTAGAAGTTGAAATATTGAGAGGTCCCTAAAAGCATGAGGTAATTAATCCTCATGGATGTTAATGGGATTTGGATGCCTAGGCACTATTGAAAATGCCAACTAAAGTAAACTGTTGTAAGCACAATGGCTGAGAATATAAATTTTTTTCACTTCTGCAGATCTCACTGCAGTGGTTGTTTTATTTAAGTTCAAATTCCAAGAGAATGAGTCTTACTTTGGGTTTTATTAGCTTTCCTTGATGCCATAAAACTAATGTTATCATCCTGTTGTCATCTAAAACACGTTGAAGATCAGAGAAAGAAAATTAGAGCCCTAAATATTTGAAAAGCCTTTAAAAACTATTTACTTTTTCTCCTTTCTCCTCTGCCAGATCTACCCGGATGAAGGTCATAACATTGCTTCTGAGAAAAGCAAATATCACCTTTACAGCACAATCCTTGGGTTTTTTAGTGCTTGTTTAAAGGAGGAGACACCAATTTTACCACAGGAACCTGAAGAGGATGAATAAGGAAGCCTATTTGTGTAGTACTGAAGGGGACTTACTCTGCAGCTCAATAAAACCTTAAATAAAAGTGACTGTAAGATTGCAGATTCTGCAGAAGCTCAAGGGCAGCTAAAGGATACCACAGTGGAACAGCACATTTACAGACAATGAGCTAATAAACTGGAATTCAACTACAAAGTCCAAACATATTACCAAGGGACAGAAACTTTACCTTTGTGGAAGGTCAACAGTTGGTTACAGTTTCCTGGAAGAACTTAGTTTTGCATAAGTGTAGGGTTAGTGCATGTTTGTTATGTTAAGCCTCACTGTTGGTTCTGTAAGTGGTTGCTTGTTTTCTATTGGTTTTTTTTTTGTTTGGGTTTTTTTTTTTTAATTTAAATGTACATCTTTATTCATCTTTGCATAAGGCACAACCTATCATAAGTATTACGACCACTAATATTCTAAAAGGTGAACTGCAATCTAACACTGTAATGTTACAATAAGTGCAATTCTGCTGTCTATTACACATAAGAAACCACAGAGATAATAAAGGGCACGATATTTTCTCTAGTTTTTGCTCAAAGGGGATATTGTCTAGTGCATCATATAACATGGATATTGAAAATTATTTCCCCCACACAATTTCAGCATTTATAATTATTACTGTACCTACTAGTAACCAATAGGGGACTTGGTGGTGGTGTGCTCTTGGTCTTTATGTATATACCCAGGAATCCCTAAGCAGAAAATCTTTCTGAGCTTGAAGAAATTTTTTCAAGATGTAATTGACAGCTGTATTTAAAACAATATCTGCAAGTGAAGTCATTCCCCATTCCAAAAATGTATCTATTGTTTCCTTAAAATATGCTTGAGTTGTGTTTTGGTATTGTTTATAGTAGTTAATAGTTTGCTGGTTACACTCTAATTTTAGAATATGCTACTTTGTCACATGTAAATTAGATACATAAATATTAAATTATAGTTTCAGATAAAGAAAGTTTATTAACAATGTATAATGCCATTGAGTAATGCTTTACTCCTCAAATGAAGACATATTTTGTATAGTGCATCTTCCTCTCCTCCTGTCTGGTCTCAGATGTAATTCTGATGTTCATCAAGGTGGTGATGTAGCTCGAACACACCATTAGTTCTTATTCCAGGGCTGCTCATTCAGTCTCTTGCAACAATATTTAGCTTCAACAGCATCACAGAGGAACAAGATGTTTTTCATTCGAGGCAAAGAAAGATCTGACAGGTTAGATTTTATTATTTATTCAGAGGGCAAGCCCCTCATGCATCCATTTATTTGCCAGGGTGAAGTACAGCAATAGAAATTGAAACTATGAAATAAACAAGGCAGCCAGTTTGAGTCTGCAGAATATTAACTCTGATCACAGAAAGCAAGTTTATGGTTTTAATTTGAGATATCTTCCTGAAGGTATGTGAAAACTCCTGACAGATGCTGTGCCACTTACAGGGGAATAGCTGTAGTTTTTTTATTTCTGGATATATTCCAAATACTTTCCTACCTACTTAAGGTTTAATTTCTTGCAAGACTAAAAAAAAGTAATTTTTAAAGGTAAATATGCTATTTAAGATGTAAAGTTCTGCATATTTTATGAGAATGGGAATTGTTTTTAATGTAATGAAAAATCACCTGAAGCTTTTTTACTCATCACTTCCTTCTGAAATATTTTCTTTCACTGTTAGGATTTTTTTTATGATGCAGATAATTAATTTGTCTGAAAGGCGTGGTTTTATTGAACACTGAAAAGTCTCTTGTCTTTTAATGTTTAGTATTTCTCTTGTTTTGTTAGCAATGTTCAACTATTTTTCAATTAGTTTAATACAATTTTAATGTGCAATGGTATCTTGTTTGGGTCCCGGTGTCACCACAAAGTATGGCTGTGCTTCTTTGTGGCATTTATAGGACATATGGGGTGCATTTGTACAGTGTGGGCAGGGTATAATTTATGGGGGCTACAACGTGCACTACGTTAAGATCACACAAAACAGCAAAAACAGAGAGCAGAATTCAAACAAGGTTTTGCAAATCCTGGTTTTTTGTGGAGGAGCAGCGTTTTCAAGTCTTCTGTCAGCTGGGACTGCTGCTTTGTGATTTTTTAAATTACACCCATCACTTCATAAACCTGACCATACTGCTGCTTCTCCTAGCCAGACATGGGGCACGGGGTCCTCATCCAGCTGAGTTCAGTGAGGTGGTTTTTCCCCAGCACATGAAGGAAACTCAGGCTGTGGGATTGGTGTGCAGAGGGTACAGGAAAAGGCCAATTCCCCCAAAATGTGCTGGTGTTTCTCTGCAAAGCAGCCACTCCTTGTTCATATTTGCCATGTGTCACATTTAGTTGTGTCTAGTTACCTGCAAAAGGAAGCAAACCAGGCTTGTAGTCTCAGCAGTAGCAAGTGCTGAGGAATTGTGTTATTCCAGACCTTTGGATCCCACACCCTGTTTCCTCTTTCCCTATAGCTCTATTTCAGGCCCCCATTCCCTATTCATTCTACCCCAACATCCCACCTCCAGTTTTCAAGACTTTGAATGTGTCCTAGGGCATGGCCTTCTGCAGGAATGCCTTTGGCAAGACTTGTATGTTTAAAAAATGTGTTATCTGAAATCTGGGTGGAAATGCGGTATGCTTTTAATGGTTTCATGATTTCTCACACTGTCCTACAAATACAGGTATTTTTATGTAATTGTGTACACAAGGCTGAGCATCAGACACAAATTAACTGCTTTTACTGATATTTTTATGTATGACTTGGATTCTGATACTGCAAAAGTGTTTGCCAGATGCAGGCTCTGCTAGTTAGACTGAAGAATTTGGTGTAGGATGTCCCTTTACTTTTGCTGACCTGTTGAAATCATCCTTCCACTTACAGCACAACTGAACAGTGTTACCTATCAGATTTTACATCATAACTAATGGCAATCATTAATTACTCTAGCTGATCTACAGTAGTGAGCAAGAATTAGCACACATTGCACCAAAATGGCACAATTGTACACTTTTTGTAGCTTATCCATTGTTAAGCACCACGATGACATTTTAGGTCTGAAAAATTGCTGTGTGATTCAGCTGTCCTTAAAATATGACACTTACTAGAACAGATCTGTTAATTTATGGAAAGCTAGGGAATCAGCATATCCGTTTACTGCTTGCTAGAGCTTATCTTTACCTTCTTGATTTCCTCTCTCCTTTTTCTGCTACTACAGCTTGCAAAATCTATGAAACCTGTAGGTCATATTGAAATTTCAATTATATTACAGAACCAGGAATAACTGCATGTCAATTGGAATACTTTCCCCAGATTGTTGAGAACAAAGAAAGGCTGATTTTTTTTTATTTTTTTAAATTAATTTAATCTTTTGGCAGCAAAAATGGAATTATTTATGACCTGGTTCTATCAATGTCTGCTGTGATTTGCCATAACAAACTGCTCCCTTTGCTCAGTTTTTGGCATATGTAGATCTCCCTTTGTGGCTGAAAGTGAAGATGATTGTTCTCTCAGGTCTGACACTTTGAATATGGAGTCAGTTAGGTTCATTTATTTGAGAAATCGCACCTTTTAAGACAGAAGAGCTTTTATTTGATCTGAAGCCAAAGATTCTCCTTGGGAGCTTGGAATACTGAGTGCTGTCTCCTTTAACAAAATGCAGAGGGTACAAGGTGTGCCCTTGATCCCTCCTCACAGGTTTATTTGACGTTACCAAAGATACAAGCGAGACGAAGATGCCCAGAGATCCTGAACACCACTTTCTTTCACAGTTTAAAAGTGCAAGGTGCACTGGTCCTGGTGGTTTATATTTATTGCAAGTAACTCACCCTGGCAAGTCAGTTGCCTCCAGGGAAGGAAGAACCTCACTGATATTGATTACTGATGCATCTTCTGCACTTCTTCGGTGGCATTAGGATTCCTTCTCTTTATCCTCTGGATGATTTCAAGAGTGCTACAGAGAGTGGGGAGCTCCTGGGATGTGGCTAAGGCTTCCCAGGCATCTGGAGCTTTGAAAAGGAAAGAAAGAATTTAGTTAAACTTCTGTCTGTTGCAAATTTCAGACATGAAAGTGGAGAAGGAGCCCAGCTTCAAGGAGGTAGGTGCATGACAAGTGTTAGTTATTCTCTCATTGTGGGGGTAAAACTACAAGCATCTTACAAATGTAGCACCTAAATGTGCAGTGGTGAGTAAAATATTTGTTTTCCAATGTCTGCAAATTAGTGTTAGATTGCATATTTGGATAGAATTAAGGAAATTAAACCACCTGTGTGTATGCAGTCCAAAGTTTTCATTAAACCTGGGACTAGACTGCTTTCTTGTATAATTAGTTTAGAAATCCAATATCCTCTTTTACCTAAGTGGAACTTAACATCAACAAAATTGATTTCATTATGCTTATACTGCATGAAAACACTAATTTTATATATACACACACACACATATATATACACACACATAATATATATATATATTATGTGTGTATATATATACACACATTATGTATACACATATATATAATATATATACATACATTATATATATACACATATATATATACACACATAATTATTTTTAATTAAAATATCCCATAAAGTGGTAACAGCCCCTTTTTTAGATTTTGTGACCAAAGAAGGAAAAAACCCACCACCACCACCACCAACACCAACAACAACAGAAAAAAACCACCACTTCTGATTGATAAAACAATCAAAGGGAATATAATTGGTAGGAAGATGCTTAGGAAATATTTCCCTAAGGAAATTGATGTTTTGTGCTGTAATGTATTTTGTGTCCTGAGTGCAGCTCTCAGGGATAATTCTATGGAAATTCAGATGTTGATGTCCCAAGGCTCGTGTGGGGAGCAGGTACCTGTTCAGGCAGGTGTTCCCATCCCCCAGGCACTGCAGAACCTCTCTGTGGAGGGGGGTCATAAGCTGAGAATTTCGTCCATCAGAGAGCACAATTGATAGGAAAAGCTGTGAAATTGTTGCCTTGGGAATAAGAAGAATATTGCTAAAAAATGAGGGAGCAATATGGGCGTCCTGCTGTTGTCCAGTTTGTCTGAGGTGAGGGTGGGACCTTGGCCTGGACACTTGTGACCGATTCCACACACCCAGCTGGCAGAGCAGCTGGCAGCAATTACAGCTCCAGCAGGGTCTGTGAATGCTCCAGCTTCACTGTGGGAAAAAAAGGAAAGGGCATATAATGCATGGACAGAATATCTTGTGTCTGATAATGCTGCAGAAGAGCTCTTTTAATAAAATGATGCCTCCAAAATCCTGATGGAGAGCAGCACATGCCTGAAGAAATGCTCTGGTTTGATCCAGCCCTCAGCCTCTTCCTGGCACATACATTTGACAAATAAAAGTGTGTAGAGTCCAGTCTTAAGAAGGTTTTCAGCACCATTAGGAGAGGGTTAAGAAAGAAAAGTGCTCTGGCAAGAGAAGCACAGACACACTTTATTGCAATATGTTGCTCTATACAGAGCTGTCCCTCCGAAATAAAGTGGTGCACTGGTAACCTTAGAGACAAGTGGAGCCAGTGCTTGATTCAATCAGCTTTCATCTGAGGCAGGAAAGCCAGATCATTCTCAGATCATTTCCACAAAAGAATGATGGATTATGTGGTTTCTTACAGATTTTTCACTCCTGTGTGTAATTTATATCCTACATTTTAAATAGTCATTATAAGAATTATGTTGAATATAATTCCACATTTGATATAAGCAGTTACAGTAAAATGTTTCATTTTTCAAGAGTGCAAATTGTTACATCTAAAGGTATTTACATTGCTAGGTTAACTGTTCTTCCTTTTGGGTTGTAGTAGACACTAAATTTATTGGGCTCACTGGCTTTTTAATTGCAGTAGAAATTGCGCTGAGCTTGGACAGGGGAGTTTATCTTTTTTTGTAGGAATTGCTTATGGGAATAGAGTCAATCTGAATACCAGTGAAATATTTGAAGGGAGGCTTGTAGAACAGCATATGAAAAATATAGAAGATCATACAGAAAATATACATATCTGGGAAGGTGAGGAACATGAAGGAAGTACAGTAATTTGCCAGTATAATCAGAATTAAACAAGACAAAAGAAAAAGCAGTGTGGAAAATTGATTTAGGCAGAACTTCTAGGCTTAAAAGAGAGCACTGTGAGAGAGCATTTCAAATTGTGTGGCTTTGCTTTATCCTAAATTTTGCTCATTCAAGAACTTCGTTCTGAGATGAGGCTGGAAGCAAAGTTGTGGGCAGATTTTTCCAGCAAGGACCTGAATCTCTATCAGTCATTTTCTTATTAAAATAAATAAATAAATAAATAAATAATCAAAGCCCAGAGTGCAATCTAGGGGTTTAGCAATAAAAAATTGGAGGAGCAGGGGTTCAGCTGATTTTGAGGAGTGTGGTGCATCAAGAAAAGGCCTCAGCACAGTAGGAAAATAGAGCAAGATGCCATATATACTGAGTGAGGAAGTTGAAATGTGGTTCATAAACAGCATTAGGATGAGGATCTTTCAGTCTTACTATGATGTGATGAGAAGGTCCAATTTCTAATGAGTTAATCATATAACTCATTCTTTATAGCAGAGACCAAACCTGAGGCTGAGTGTCAGACTCATCTGGTGCTGTGTGGGTTCACTGGCAAGAAGAATTCATCAGTGCTCTGTGTGCCTGGCTTTCCCAGGGCACTCGGGGAGAGTTTAAAAGCAGCCACAGTGGGAGGAGCTGGCAGCAGCAGCCCAAAGGCCTCCTTGGGAAAGGGAGGAGAGAAAGGGAGCTGTGTAGTTGAAAGGAGAAACTTCTCTGCCTGCCCTTCTTGGGGAGCAGGGAATCTGTCCAGGGAAGGGTTTTATTTGGGGTGATATTTGAGGCTGGAAGAAGTTGGTTCTCATATCTCCTCTTGTAGTCCCTGCAGGGTGGTTCTGGAAAAAGTGGGTGGTAAAATCCTGCTCGTCCAAGGGACAAAGGAAAGTTTCCCAGAGTGGCTCTTTGGAATATGTTCATGGCCCTGAAGTGTTTGGGAAGTGGTTTGGCTGTGGGAGAAGGCAGCTCCTCCAGTGCTCCTTGCACTTTGTGCTCAACAGAAAAGGAGACTTCACAAGCAGCATTGTAAGGCAACTGCAGGCAGAGCTACAGCTTATCTAACCATGGATTAATTATATTTTTTCCTCATCTTTAATACTATTTTATTATCAGTAATGAAGTTCTTACTCTGAATCTTAAGGGTTACCACAGATTTAAACATATCAAACTGGTTGTACATTTTCTGTTAGAGATTGTTTTCCTATCACACAATCTATGTGCACACTGTTCCAGCTGGGCTCTCCATCTTGCCAAAGAAACACTTCTGGCTGCTCTGCCCAAAATCTTGTTCATGGGCAAGGAGGAACTGCCTCACATGCAAAGATGTCACTGCACAGCAGTGATACCTACTCCCTCCTGATCATGGCACTAATTAAGAATCTGGGACTATGGCATCATTATCTGGGTATAACAAGAGCTAGAGCAGATCTTGTATGCAGGGACAGTGTCCAGAGGCAAGAGGGGAGAACTCAAAATTCCCCATGAGCTGGGCTGTTGAGCTGCAAGCAGAGTTGTTGCCTATGCCCTGCTTGAGGTCTTTCCAGCTGAAGTGGTACAGAGTCCTCAGATCCTGCAGGTAAGGACCTGTCTGTATCAGCTGCTTGATCCTGGAGAGGATGAAGCACCGAGGTTGAGGATGAACCTGCTGAGGTGGTGGATGAAGGGAATCTGCCAGGTCTTGCCCTTTCAGTCCATGAAAGAGGGAAAATAAAAAGCAAACCTAACCCCTTCTGGTAGCTCACTTTAGGATTAAGGTTTTGATGAAAAAAATAATGCAGTCAAATGCATGTTAAAAATTGATTCAGTGGTAAGCACCCACTTTTTTCAAACCAGTCTCTTTTACAGTTTAATCCATCTCCAGAGCAAACTTTGACTGCCAATTACTGTTTCTCAGCATATCAGTCTTGGTTCCTCTGTAACTGTCCTGGTGTGAGCATGGCACCCTGGGAAGGGAAGAGAGCACATCTCAGAAATACTGATACACAAATTGCAGTATAAAATATGACTGTTGATCAATCTGAAAGATTTAAGAGCCCTTTTCAAACATCCTAGCTGAAGCTTGTAATTTGTACAGATAAATATTGATGTTGTTGCCATAGAAGCCTTCAGTTCTTCCTCAAATCCTAATTTGGGTTTTGCTGAGTTTCAGGCTTGGGGTGAGGGGAAATACATGAGGATGTGTAAAAAAGAAACCAAGTGTGTAACACACACTTTGTTAGTGTTGTCCCTCCAGTACTGGTTCTTGTTTCCATTAGTTTCTGGAATCAAATATTGAATACAAGGTTGTCATATTTGCACTTCATTCAGAAACTGCAATGGGACTCTGAAGCTATACAATTTATTTATTTTTTTTTTTGTAGATGAAGAAAAATGGCTCGATGCTTGCAGGGATTATTGTGTATTTTTCTATGAATATATGAAAAGATACTGATGCTAATTCAAGATATCTATGTATTCTGAGTATTACTTTGAGAGGGGGTGTGTGCAAGGAGTGGAAGCAGTTTTCCAGTTCTTTTTCCCTTTTTATATCACTGGTACTGGCTGCTTATTATGATGCTGTACTGCATTTGTGTTCTGTCCCAATTAACCTGCCACCTTCTCTAAATGAAGCTTGTACAAATGTTGCCATGCATGACCACCAAATGTCACTGCACCTCAGCACACTCAACAGAGAGTTGGCTGGTTTATGTTTCCTTTATTATAGCATTAAATTGATTATTTACACATTGATTATTAGGGCAAGTTCATCAGTTCAATGCTGTAATAAACCTGGCATTGAGCAAAGTTTTAAACAAGTCAAAGTATAAAAATATGCATATGGCTGGACCTTTCTAAATTGCAGGATTGTGAACCAGACAGAGAGAAAAAAAGTGAAAGCTGTGTGTGACATTTAATGGCCATATTAAAATGCCTAATAATAAATGACAAGGTAATTAAGGTTGGGAAAAAATACCCCAACAAAAGTGGTTCAAGCAATTACAATAATGTCATGGAAGTAAAAGAACACATCCAGCTTGCAGATATCAGATTGTCCAAGTAAATTGATTATTCAGATTATCAATGTCTCATTTAAGTGTCTTCAGCTGTATAATGTAATGTATGAACTGGCATGTCTGATCATTTTAAGAGCTGCAGAGAATTATAAATTCCACTGGGTGATGCAGAAATGTAGCTGCAGGTGATGCAGGGACCATGGATACAGAATAGATTAACATGAATGAGGAAAAAGGGGAAGCAGGTTTTATACCATTGCTGCATTGTGGAAAATCTGTGCCAGACCCAGATTACTGGAGAATCTAAACCCAGACCTAAGGATTTATATAGAGATAGGAAGGTTATATTAGATGTATTGGTGTATTATAAGATAAAACAAAATTAGGAGTTGTTTATCCCACTCACCTCCTTTATTTCCTTCTGTATTTTAATTATGCTGTTGACATTCATGTTGTTCCTTAGCATGCATCATGCACCTTTTCACACACAGCAGCTGGACTGCCCATCTTCATGAGTGAAAGCATTTGCACGAAGTTTTTCAGAAGAGCACTGCTAAACCAAACTTCTGACTCTCTCCAGGTGAATGCAGTAACACTTTATTGCACATCTCAAAATGCCTACAACGGGAAACTAAAATTCTGATGGAGATCATAAATGTTACAACCCCTACTTCTGTGATGAACTACAGTGCCCAAAGGAAAATACCCAGAGAATTTACCTGTTCTCTTTCTCCTCCCTCCCTGTACAACCTATTTGTCCTTCAGAAGCAGAGAAGGCTCAGCCACAAGCTCCTTAGTCTGTGAAAATGCAACAGATACACACCACAAAGGCTTTTGATGGATAGCTCAGGAAGGAGATAATCTGAGTACTTAATTTGTTTCTACAGCAATTAGTTTTAAAAAATGCATAAACCATTAAGGCTAATTTTTTCTCAATATAATTGCTCTTAAAACAAGCAAAAGATTATCCTGCCTAGTTGATTGTCTTGACATCTTTGCAGCTGGGTTCCTCTGTGTAGGTTTCCTCTCCAAGTCTCTCATTCAGCATTTCGGGTAGAGTTTGGAGCAGCTGATGGTGGGAGTGTGAGATTTGTCCTCAGACTCCCTCCCTGTCAACTCTCCTCAGCTTTCCTGCCCCCACCATCAGCTCTGCAGTGGGATTTCAGCAAGCATGAATCCTGCTCTGGTTGAGGTATGTGGCCTTCTAGGAGCTCTTGTAGCAGTGTGAGTGATGCTCCAAGGGCTGCAGTCAAAGCCCATGAAGTCAGCAGGTACCTTGCAGTTGCCTTCAGTGGGTTTGGATCAGACTTCTCCTGCTCTCTTGTCCTAACATCCCTGCCCTAGTCTGGTGCAAATTCTACAGTGACAACATAGAGGGAACCATGTTCTGATTACAAAATACTGGGAAAGTGCTACTAAAGAGTTCTATTTCCTTTGAGAGGAGAAAATTACCTATTTCATTTGCTAAGGTGCTTTTCTCATCATCTGCATGTGCTCAAGGGGATCAGAGATTTCTGGGTTTTTGATCTGTGCATGGATGAAGCCAGTGCAAGCTCTGACAGATTTTGGGCAGTGATAGGCACAGTATTGTCCTCTGCTGCAGATGCCTTATGTGAGGCAGTAGCTTCCAAGGTGGCTTTTTCTGTCCTGCAACAGGGAGATCTGTTGCTGTGTGCTGTGTGTGTGCTCCTTCTGCCAGAACAAAAGCATTAAATGTGAGACTCCAAGACTTGCTCACCCATTTGTAAACAACCCCTAAGGAGGAATGATAAGGGTTATTAATGTTTCAGCCAATTTAGTCTGACTTGTTCAGATCCCTAATCCATTTCTAACCGAGGTGAAGCATGGCTCTTCCAACCTGAAAGACCAAGCACTGTGTCCAGTGAAATTGCAGAGATAATTGTTCTCCCGAGCTAAGTTTACATCATAAATTTCAAAATGTATCACACATTTTCTTTTCATATTTTACATAATAAGAACAGAGCCTAACTGCTGGGGCTTCTGGTTCCTCATGTGTGAAGCAGAGGAACAGGCACACAGTGGTGTGAAAATGCACAGGAGGGATGTGTTTATCTTAAACCCTTCAATGTATTGGCATATGGCAATATGTTTTTGCTGTACCATCAGAGTTCTTGTGAGGGTAAGGGCAAAGGGAGCAAGAAAAATAAACCTGCATTATACATATGGTTAAATAATTATTTGTATTGATTCTCAGAGCATTTATGTTCAGCAGAAGTGGAGTATACTACCATTCCTGCAATGCAGGATTGCATTCTGTTTTATTAAAAGGTGGGAATAAAAAGCAGGAGAAATATTCCTACACCCAGCTGAGCATCTCCTGGGTGCCTGGTGAGACTGGAGGTGGGAGAGAAGCTGAGCACACTGAGGTGGGCTTCTCCTGCTCCAGGGCTGATTTCATCCTCACTAAAGACAAGGTTTGAGTGCTGTGTGGAACAGTAAATGTTTAACACGAGAGAAGGAGGAATAAACAATTATTACAGTAATTAAGTGGCCCAGAAAAACTCTTACTAGACCTTACTCCATCTTTTCCTTTCTGTGGTTGCCTTGTCTCATCCCATGTCTGTTGTGGTTGTTGCCAGTCTCATTCCCCTCTCTTAGGTTTAAAATAGTTTTGAAATTTTACAATAGACTCAATGGAAAACAAAAGAGAGCTGTGTCGCTTCCCTCCCTCCTGCTGTTGCCCACACTTCCCTCCCCCTGGTTTCTACTGAGGAGTCAGGTCCTTTGCCACCCTGATGGAAAAAGCTTCTGTGTGACTGCTTGGATTTTCCATCTCCATCCTCCCCAGTACCTTTGGGGTGTTTTGACAGATTATATTTTCCAGCTCCCATGAATGAGAGGTTACCAGAAAGAATAATCAGGGGTGAAAATGTCTGTATTCTGGGGGAAAACCTACTCCTGCACTCACTACCCATGGATAGAAATTACATCTGTTTGGAATCTGCAGTGGTAAATCACATGGGCTGTTTAAATCAATCCTTTTCAACGGCTACATGTGTCTGAGGACATTTCTTCAGAATGAGTAGGAAAAGTTTTCTGAATTCATTGGGTAAATGAATCCACCAGTGTTTCACCTCCAAATGCAAGCAAGCCCTTTTTCCTGCTGTTTATAGAGACACTTCTGCCTCTATAAGGGACTGAAACGCTGCCTCTTCAAGAGGTTGAGGGTCTCTGACAGCAGCAGTCAGTGGTATAAAAAATGAGGAATGGTTTTCAAGACTCATCCATCCCCAAGCTTCTCTCAGTGACATCCCTGCTCTCTCTTTAGAACACATGAACGCATTTTTTCACCTGCTGTCAACAGCTCTGTTTTCTCCCAAATTTTTACCTTCAGGAAACTTGTGTATTATTTTGAGATCTTAATCCTGATGAAAACCAATGAGATAAAATTATGCTCCCCTATTTTATGGGCATTCAAAATGTATATCCTCCTCCTTTATTCATGTCTAATTCTCTCAGGAACTGATGCCCTGAGCCAAGTTCCCTGGTAATTGTGACCACCTTGTCCCAAATTCTGCTCAGCTTCAGAGGACTGGCTGCATTGATTTCCTGGAGCCACAAGGACATGGGGTAAGCTCTTCCCATGACACTGGCCAGTTCAGAAAAGCAAAGTAGCCAGATTATCAGTGGGATGACAGTGATTTTCAGTCATGCTGGGAATCTCCAGAGGACTCTGTGTCCTGCTGCATAGGAGAGCTTGTCCTCAGAGAGGTGGTGGAGGGAGGGCAGTATCAGGATTTGTCCTTTCTGTAACAGGAGAGTTTTGAGAGGTAATCCTTGAGGACACCCTAGTTTGCATGTCAGTCTATATCAGCCTATAATTTTAATGGCTTAGGTTTGTATTGAGAGGTGTTTGCAGGTGGGTGAAGCCTTATATGCAATAGAGATATCTAAATACAGATTGGTAATGTGCAGTAAAATTCAGTATTTATTTTAGAAAGAAGAATGACAGAAACAATTGGGGAAACTTTGAATGGTCTTTTTATTAGCTTTTGGTATCCCTGAGGTTTTGCTTTGCTGAGTAAGACTTTGAGGGCCTGACACTTCAAGGAGAAGTATGGATTGTCAAGGTTTAATGTAGGAGGAACCATTATTCTGTCCTCTTCATGTCCCTTAGTTATCCTACTCTCATTTACCAAGTAAGTAGACTTGAATTCAAATTACTTGGCGTTATTTAAAAGATAAGATTAGAATCTAGAGATGTGTGGAGAATATGCTTCTGAGGGCAGGAGATACATTGTGTTCCTATGCCATAGAGAGCTTGGTGGAGAGGTGACATATTTAGAAATGTTAATAATTCTTTCTCAGAAGCTGAAGGAGGAAAATAAGGTGGTGGTTTGATTGTGAGTAGTTTGCTGACCCTGGCATGTGATTTATCTGTAGAAGACCCCGTCTATATCAGTGAACTCACAACATTTCTATGCAACATCCTCAAGATGGAAGACACACACCAAGCAGTATGGCATTAAGTTGAGAAAAACAGTTCAAGGAGCAGCTTAAAGGCCGTAAATATTGTTTAAAATGTTCTAATAGATGCCTGGAATAAAAATCCTGTTAAAAAAAAAAAATCTCTTTAGAGGGAAAAAAAAACAAACTAGCCATTCAGGTAAAGGAATATTGTAAAAGATGCTATTAAGAGTAATAAAGATGTACTTTAACATGTGAATAATATATAAGAATAGGAGAAAAAAACATCTGGTAGCTGAAATGTAAAGCACAGCCGATAGATCATAAGAAATGTCAAGACATGGTTTCCTGAAGGCCTAAAAGCTGATGATGGAAAGCTTCCCAAACCCTGGTGAGGCAGAGACCCTGCAGGATGCCCGAGGGGCTGGGCTGGGCTGGGAGAGGAGGAAGGGGTGTAAGGGAGCACCGTGGGCAGGTGCAATGAATCTCTGCACAAGAGTTCAAGGCAGAGATGGAGCCAAGCTGAGACCTCAGCAGAAATGTTTTTAGAGCAAATCAATAAAATTTACAGTTACAAATTGCCAGGCTCGGATGCTTGTGCCCTAAAGCTCTCAGAGGATCTGAAGTGTAAAGCTGATGAACTATTTCTGGAATTATGGAGTGTTTAAATACATCTTAGTAGCAGAGAGGGGAGAGACAAATGATGCCAATACTTTAAAAGCCCATAAGGAGGGAGGTGGAAGACTGAATTCTGCATCCAACATGGAAACAAGAAAGGAAGGGAAGGAAAGACTCACGGTTTGGGATGATGCTGTGGGAAAGAGGTGCCAGGAATTTTGCAGAAGCCTCCTCTGCCCTAAGAGCCAAGGCATGTGCACAGGACTCTTCTGCCATATGTCACTTGTGGATGTTTTAGCAAAGTCCTTTACCAAATTCTCTTATTGACTTGAACTTTAATGTCGTAGCAGAGTTAGTAATAAAACTACATAAAAAATGTGAAACAAAGGTGGGAAGTAATTATTTAGCTATTCCAGGAAAAGCAGCGCTGCAATGTGTTTGAGATGTTCATAAACAAAGGAAAAAGACAAGAAAAGGAATCCAAGGAAAAAAAACTCTGCTGCTGATACAAAGTTGCTTTGTTCTGACAAGTGCAGAGCTGACTGCCAACACCTACAGAAGGATGCTGCAGTCCTGGATGGCTGAGCAATAAAACTGCAGTGAAATTCAGCAGCAATAATGCAAATTAATGCATAGGGCAGAGAAATTGTTCTGGTTTTGTGCATGGTAAGCTCTAACTGCACTATTACTATGCAAGGGAGAGATCATGGAATCATTCTGGATTGTTCTCTGGGTACTGCATGAAGTTCAACAGCAAGAAGGCCAAGTAAAGCATTAAGGATTTTAGAGGACACATAAAGAATTAAAGAGAAAATATTACTATGCAGTCATAGAAACCAGATTTAGAAAGCCATCCAAAAATCTTGAATACTATGTGTATTGCTATGCTCCTTCAAAAAAGGTGAGATAGAACTAGAGATACTGGTAGTCAGAAATTGTGAATATTCACTTTATAAATATGATGCACAAAGCAAGGAAATCTCTTCTCAAGATATAAATCTTGAGGCTTGGGTCACTAAATATTTGCTTGAAATGTTTCTAAGAGGATATATTAATCAGAATTGGCCTATACCAGGAGTGCAAAATATTCAGTTGTTATAACTCTTATTAAATTAGGTGAAAATTCAGGGAAAGTTGATCTAAGAGCACTGAATATTTTTCCAGAGAGAAATCATGCAATTTTGGCCAAAACACATTTTTGGGTTTGTGCAATTTTTTACCAGAATGTTCCACCAAGGAGGCGTGAAGGATCTGCTGTGTGAGGCAGGTAAGTGAGGAGAGCTGGCATTGCACAAAGGTCTGGGTTAAAGGTGAAAGAAACTTGAGTTTGAGAGGTGCTGCAGCCTACCAATTGAGGCATTTCCCCATCACCTTCTGATGTTCTAGCACCATTTTCCTTGCTGGTTTTTTCCCCCCAAACACCGTCTTTTAGCTCCTGCTGTGTCAGGCACATGCCAGGTGATACAGTGGTACTGCTCCCTGGAGTGTCACTCTTCGGGGGTTTAATCCCTTGTGTGACATCCCAGTAAATGTCAAATTACTTCACTGACATCAAGGATGTTCCCAGTGTAATTTTTCCACGCCTTTTAACACTGTGCCGTGCTGAAGTCTGACTTTTATGTCAAAATAAAACAAGAATACGAAAGCAGCAGTCATTGCTCTATACAAACGGCAGATAAGCAAACTGAAGTTAGTTAAACTTAGCTTTAATTAAACTTCATATAAGCCAGTAAAAATCTAGGTTATGAAACATTGATACCAGGATTCTTTAATTCTTTTTTTTTTTAATTTCATTGTGTTGTTTTGCATGGTATGAATTAGAAGGAATCCCCAGTTCTGGCATGGAATTATATGATAAACGACACATAGATAAAGCAAATTAGAAGCTAATACAGCGTTAAATAATTTGAAATGTTTCCCATTCCATAAAAATAGAACTGAAAAATGCTAAAGCATGCTCTAAACTGCCTCTTTCATCATGCTATTAATACATTATTAGAGTAAAGTGGTAATTTTTCAAGTACTTTACTGAATAGCACCTATCATTATAGAGCAATAAATGAATTGAGGAAAATAGGATATAGAACCAAAGACTTTTCAAATGAACAATAGAAGGTCAGTTCTTAATGCAAGTAAAAGGAAAATAGACATGATCTGTGACATTTGGACAAAATATATGCACCTGGAAACGTGAAGTGCCATTGATTTGCCAGGACTCTTGAACTGAAACCCTGCTGAAACAGGAGTTAGAAATAATTGCTATTCAACGTCATCCAGGGGAGGCCAGGGTGCCTAAAACCCCCATTAGAGATGTCTCAGACCAGATAAATAGCTTGGGAATCACATTTCCAACCTCAGCAGCCAGCAAGTCCTCCTCACAGAGTGGGTGTTTCTGTTTCTCACTTTAGGACCTGAGTATCTTAAATGGATTTGACTTGGAAGTGCACCATGGGTGGGAATTCAGCTTCTCAATTAAGAAAACAGTTGTGTGACTGGACATTTCTATCCAGCTGAAAATGTATGTAATTTTAAAACACTTGAGTTAAAAATCACCATATAATTTATTTCTTACTGCTGGGAAAATGAGGGACAGGTGCCCAGTTTACCCTTTACATGAATCCTAAGAATGAAAATTGAAAAATTACTAAAGATGAAGGACAAAAAGAAGACTGAAGAGTTTTATTTTCACGTGTGCTGAAAAACAGACAGCTGTTGAAAGGTTTTGCTCTTAAAACCAGATTTTTTTTTTTATTTCATACTGCTTTTTGCTGGGAGCTCTCCCATGGTTGCTTAATTAAAGAAAAAAACAAGCCTGGGAGGAAATGCACCTTGGATATGTGTTCTGATTTGCACCCAAGGACAAGGACTGGAACCCACACAGGAGCACAGCAAGGGTCCTGCAGGTGAGGGGGTGACTTGAACTGCACTGAAGGGAGAGGATGATGTGGAATTGCTGCCTTCATATATATGTGTATTTGCACTTGTCAAGAGAGAGGAGTGCATTTCACAAAAGGAACTTTAGGGAAAACAGAGTCTGGGATTCTGTAGCCTGTAAGATAGAAGCATTTGGGTAGTGTTACTGCAATTGGATATATCATAGCCAAACAAGGATTTGTGCCATTGGATCAAAAGTCAAGAAAACCCCTAAAACACTGTAGATCAAGTTATTTTAAATGATCATGCAAAGTCTAATGTATTTCTTAACCATGGGAGAATAATTTCTTCATGTCTGTGCCATGAGAAAATTCTACAGCTTCTTACAAAAATTCAAAGAATGATTACAAAACTCGACTTTTGTCATCTTCTCAGGGAAAGCCTGGCTATAAAAGCAGTGAAAATTACCATACTTCATTGTTGGCTTCCTAAGGACAGTTCTGAGGCTGAAATTAGGCTGTTTGAAGACACAAACCCAGCTCAAAACTTGTACAATCATTGAAAGATCTATCTTTTTAATTTTTTCTTCCCATAAATGGAATAGAAGCCTTTGATTCTGTAAAATTTTAGGATGATTCTTATAGTGCAGGGTTGCAATCAGTCATGAAATGGCCTTAGCATGCCTTCCCTCCCTACAAGGCAGCTGGGGAGGCTGGATGAGACTGATCTCTCTGTGCATAATTGAGAAAAGCCCAGCTAAATTAAACTGTCTGTTGTAAATGTAGCTCAAGGATGCAGGCAAGAGCAAATCCGAAATTGCCTAACAAAACTAGAAAGTGGGAGCATGAGAGGGAATTGAACTTCAAAAAGAGGATACAATGTTCAAAGCCAGATTTGCATCTCTATACAGATTTTCTGTACAGGACCATTCTCAGAAATGTCTCTCAACCTAGATCTAACATAAGTAACAAAACCAAATAATTAAATTACATGATTTAAAGGTTTTAGGTACCCTTAGAACTGTTTGTAGAATAAGGGTATGTGTGTGGAAACCTAAATTCAGTCCCCAGAAATAAGTTCCCTACTGCATCCAGTTCATACTCATTTCTTTCACATCCAACCTTGGGGAGATTTCTAGCACAGAAAATGCAAACTCTTGTGAATTACAAATCTTTTCCTTATTCTCCTGCTCATTTAAAATATTCTCTCAAGCAGTTCATAATGTTTATTTGGTTTTGTTTTGATTATTAAAGTTTCTAACATTTCAATACATTAGAGAATGGGTAAAGCTGTTTTCTCAGTGCAGTGAGATAGCATAAATTAAATGAGATGTGGAAAGTTTATCTTTTGCTTTGTGAATCTGTTCATTTGCAATGGCTGAATTAGTTCATTTTGCATGTTGATAGAAAGTCTTGTTCAATCTTGGAAACCACACACAATATCTTTTTCTTTCATTTATAGAAGGTGGCTTGTGCTGTGCACACCATTAATTTGAGGGGAAGATGGTACTGTCACAGGGAAAGGGCCAGAGACAGATTCTGATTTGGCTTCACTTTGGGTTGTACATTCGTGTACATCTGCCTGAGGAATTGCTCTGGATTTTTAGTGTAATTCATAAAGACTGCAGTGAATCTATTTGCTGATTCCATACAATTGTCTGAATACCTTCCCTCTCTGAATGATTCTTACATATTTTAGTACCGCAGGTCCCTCTCTCTTGGCTCTCCTTGACTGGCTCTTCTAATATATTTTGCATCAGATTTTACTCTTATTTCCATATTCCTACCCAGGATCCTCCAGAAATACACCTCTTCACATTTCCCCTAAGTTTGATTGAGTCAGTCATTACCAAAATAGACCAAAATAGACCAAAATAGACAATATTTCTACTGGATGTTTGGAGGGTTTCTGAGATGTGATGTGCAAAAGATAGGTAGAAAGAAAAAAAATTACTTATTTAATTAAGTTTGACCAAATCAGTTATTTTCCTTTTTGTTTAATATCTCTATATATCTCCATGTCTTCACCTGTATATATCCCCCCATATAAATATATTCTATCTGTCTGACTATTTATCTATCTTTCTATTTATTTCCTGCTTATTTTATCTAGTCAGCATTGCTATCAGTGTTAAATGTGGGCAGTTGTATTTGCTGTTGCAAGGAAAGTGTTTTACAGTTTTCCTGATGTCCTTTGCCCTGGTTTCTTGCTTTATAAGCCCTTTGAAGCTGAGAACTGCATCATCCTCTCTGACCTGCTGACACAACATTTATTGACAGCCTACCTAAAGGAAGGGCTGATGGATAACAAGAACAGGAGGAGGTGTAAGTTTGATGGATGACTTGGGTCTCACAAGCCTGTGATCAGTCCAGCAATTGCCTTTGCCCATATGGGTTATTCAGGAATCATGTTAGTCCTCTCCTCAGAACGAATAAATCTGCAATAATAAATCTAGTAAGTTTGTATTGTACAAATGTGCCTCCAGGTAGCGTGCTGGAAGGTGAGGCTGGGTCACAGAAAGGAGAAGGTGACCTCTGCAGCTTTTGATCTCCAGTCTCATGCTCCCCTTTGTGTGCTTTTGTAGTTGTCATAGGTGTTTTACAAAGGCATTGAAGACAAATCACATTTCCCACAACTCTTTCTAGAAGACAGTTCTCATAGAGACTTGTGCCAGTCCTAACTGGAATCCTCTTTTTTTTTTTTTCTTTTCAACAGAATTTAATTCCAATCTACCTGTTTAAATATATAAAACAGTCACTCGAAAATTTAAAGAATGCAGCATGAAGGGACCAATACTTCTGATTTCCGTATTTCTGAGGGATCTCTCCTCACCAGGATATCTAAATTCTTGCACCTTATTCACATTTCTTTCCCACTGACTCTTGAATTATTTTCCACTTGTTATTGTAACTCCATGGCAATCCCTGGAATGTGTTCATACAGCTGTCCACTGGACAGGCAGGGCACTGGGAGGGGGCCAGGGAGTGCAGAGGAGCATCTCAGGCTCCTGGGGTACTTCTGCATGGGCTCACAAGGCTCAGGGGGTGAGAGTGGGGTATGGGTACAGATTCTGCAACTGGCTTCAGAATTAGGGTTTACTGGGGAGTTTCTGCCCAGCTTCTTGTGGATACACAAGTGAAAACATCAGAAAACCTTTCCATTTGTCCTTTACTCAGCCTCTTTCCCATGCCTCTGGCACCTGTCCTCATTGCTAGGGAAAAAGGGGTAATTCAAAGGTGGCTGGATGAGTCTGGCAGATGTGGGGAGGCCGGTGTGGAGGTCACAGGCCATGACAGTGCCAGTCACACGGGAGGAAGGGCAGAAACCTGGGATGGAGAGTCAGGGAATGCTCACAGCACTCCTGAGGGCTGCACGGCAGAAATGCGACAGGAAAGGCAAGGGTGTGCTGGATGTGCTGGATGTGCAGCCTTTCCCCTGAGCCTGGGGAAGCCATTGCTGAACGTGGGAAGTGCTAAGGGAATTCAGAGCACCATCCATCACAGGAGAGCAGGAGCTCAGAGCTCTGTGCTGAGCCAAGAGCAGGCTGAACTCCCTGGGATGGCTGGATAGGAATCCAGCCTTTGCTCTCAGACAGCTCTTCCCCTTCCTTCCCTCAATTCCACCTGTGCTTTCTGTGCTCAGACTAAAATTCTCACTTTCAAAAACATAACAAGAAAGTCATGGTTATTCCCACCCCCTCCAAAGGAAGATAATTTATGCAATGATGAAAATATTTCTAAGTTAACAATCTGACTTTTCCTCTGCTCCTCTGCTACTGCCTGCATCACACTGTGTCTGGGAGTGAAGGAGTGGGAATGCTACCCTGGCTGGGTTTGCTGGGAGTCCGTCCCAAATCCAAAGGCATGGCAGGTGTTGAACTTTGGCAATTTTTTTACTATTTTTTTTAATCTTTATTTTTTGCCTCATTTTTGAAGGTTCAAAATGAATCACCATCTGACACTGTCTTCTGTGACAGTGGCACAGGATCCCAGAAAATTGCTTTCTGCTGTAAGACTGACCCAAGAAATTTTTTAGAAAAAGGGGAAGAGTATTAGCCCTACATCTACTTTCTCTCTTTTCATTTTTTTTCTGAACAGTAACAAAAAATAATCATGGTTAGTTTCTCTGTCTCACTACACTTGAGTTTCTTGCAAAGGCTTACAGAAGCAGCCCCACTCAGAATCTGATTTAATTAGGCTGCATGCAGAAACCACACATGTAAGCACAAATTTGTTTTTCTGATCAGCCAGTCGGGGACTATACTCCTAAGGATATTCATAATTTTGGCCCTTCCCACCTAATATCTATTTTTAAAAAGAAAATGTTAGAGGTCAGTTGCTGCAGCCTTTCTTAACCAGCCTCCCTAAAGGCCCTAAATGCCTCAGATAACCCTCAGCCCTAAGACATGTTTAAAATAGATGTCAAACATTGGTGGAGCCTTCGAACCACACTTGCTCTCTGTAAGCCAGAAGTTTACCTCCATGTACATTCTGAAATTTGTTATTCTGCTTGAATTATTCTACTAATGGGCAAAATAATTTAACCATAAAATGTGGTGAAGGTGTTTTTATATCCCAAGGATGGCTGGACATGGGAGCAGGAGCCAAAGAGCTGGAGGAGTCTCCTTCCCTGGACTTGACTGGAGAAAAGCCAGGGCAAGCTGCAGATCCTGCTTCAGGAGGAGAACTGCCAGGTATCAGCTAAAATCACTCTGTGCTGCTGGCAGATCTAAGACTTTTTTGTCTCCCCTTCATCCCCTTAGACAGGTCTGTGCATTTCCAGAGCCAGCAGGGGAGAGCAAAGCAAGGCAAATCCTTGGTGTGATTTAACCAGCTGCTCACAGGCCGCTGGTGACAAGGCACCATTTCTTATTTCCAGTTTCACTCTGAGGAGAAACAAAGCAAATTATCATATTTGTGACTTGCAGAACACTGAACTAGCAAGCCAAGGGCAGAAAAAGAGGTTGTTTATAGAGATTTTGAGGTGCTGTTCTCCAAGGACAGACAGAGAGCTTCCATCTGAAAAAGCTGGAGCTGCTGTGCCTGGGCCGTGCATGTCACTGTCCCAGTGGTGGGAATAGGGGCACAAATGCACCAGCAGAGCCCTTGTGTGGAGCACAGGGAAAAGGGGACACAGCCAGTCAATTCAGATGAAGCAACAGAGCCCATGGCCACTCTGGGGATGCAGGAAGAAGCAGTGCAGCTCCCAGGTGTGTTCAAGAATAGGAAGAAAAGACCAAATAGCAGTGTTACGGTGACATGATCATTAGTATTTGCCAATCTTTGGGGATTTTAGAAGGGTTTTGTATCTTTAATAGTGTTGTGCTGTCAGATGTAAGACCTCAGTGTCTCTTTGGGGTGTTACAGTGCACATCGTGGCTTCTGCTGCTCTCAAGGCTTATTAGTGGAGGGCTGATAAGCCCTGATAGGCACTGCAGGTGTGGTGTAAATATTAAAATGTGTTGAGATGGAATAACTTAGCCTTCTGATAAGCCCACAGTCTGAAAGCTTATGCATGCAGAACTGGTTTACTGCACACAATGACTGATAAGAATCACCTTTCTCACTCAGTAAGTACTCTGTGAAAAATTTTCTGTGGGATAAATGGTTGAGACATTGCAGGCAGGGATTCAGGGAGCTCTGACACCTCCTGGGGAGGGGCTGTTGTGATGGCTCTTGTGTCCCCTAGACTCGGCCAGTGGCACTGCTAGATGGCTCTGCTGGCATCAGTGGTGACCTGGCTCACTCCTGGCACTGGAAGTTAGATTTTCTCTTGTGAAATGGGATGCATAATACCTTATAACCATCTGTAGAGCATGCTGATATCTGCAAGACAGAAAAAAAAAACAACAAAAAACCCCCCAACAAACAAAAACGCAGTCAAATAAAGAAAACGTATGTGATCAATACAAGGTCATCATTTGCTCTGCAAGAAAAATAGTCAATTTATGTTCTTTTGCAGAAATACAGAAAATAGCTCAAATTGCACAGGTTTTGGATTGAGGCTTCTTCAGTGAGTGCTGTGTTTGACTGACAGGTGTAATTTAAAAGAAGAAAGGATGCTATAAATATTTTTAACGACAACATAGCTCCATCTCTGAGTATAGAGGTCTTTCTGCCTCACAAACTCCATATAAAGATGCATGTCCTTAGGAGACAGTAAGTAAAGTAGTAGTGAAGCTTTTATCTCTCCAAACCATTAAACACAATGACAAAAATAAAGGTTGGTCACATAATACCTCACAAATGGAAAAGGGAAGAGCGCCTAAAATGATATACACACTCTGTATGCTGAAACTATGACATTAAATTTATCACTTTTTTGATTGTTAATTTAATCAATCAGATTTAATCAGTTTAATTATCAGGGATTCCTGAAATATTCTGGTGTTTTTGTTGATAGATTTGATGAATGATGTCTTCAAATGTTGGCTTGTTAACATTAAAGATGCTCTCTCTGAGCATCTCTGGTTGAGCTACTTGCTTTCTGATGCTGTGGTGAATCTGCCCCCAAAGGCTTTATCCCCCCAGAGATTCTGCATTAGGCAACAGCAGCTCATGATGAAAAGCAGAGCTCGACAAGGAAAAGAGATCATTTACCAGGAACAACCAAGTTAGTTAACAAGGCATTGCTTACAGATTCCTGTGGAAAATCATTATTTTGATGATATGTATACATCATATGATGTATAATATGAATCATCATACATTTGGGCTATCATACAACCTGTTTGAAAGGCTCACTCTGAGGAATGAGATCACAGGAATGTAAGCCTGACTTTCCTTACCAGAACTGACAGCTGCTGGGTGATATCAGGCCAGTTTGTTCTGAGCCCCTGAAAGCCCTGTGTGGCTGGCCCCTGCTCACCACCAGATGGTCTGTGTGTGGTGCAGTCCCCCCTGACTAAAGACTCAGGAAGACCAGCAAGTTTCACCACTTGAAATTTAATGAGGAATGAAAAGAACTAGGTACAGGTTTGAAAGATGCTTGCCTGATTTTTTTTTACCATCTTCAAAACGACCTTGCATTTTTAATGTCTGCAGATTAACACCAATAATGAATCCCAAGAGCCCAATGCACATCAAGGCTGGGTTCAGGAAACATTAAGGGATACCTAGGAAGAGCCATAGATTTTACACAGAGAGTACAGTAATGATCTTGCAGACAAAAATTAATGATTTAAGAAAAAGCAGAAATGTTGTTCTCATTCAAGGTTAGAGAAGGTAAATTAGAAGCGATTGCTTTTCCCAATTGCTTGTTTTGGGATAAGAAACTTGATAGAGCTGTAATGATAAAACATGGAAAGACTTGCGACCTACAAGACCCATGAAATTCAGTGAGATCTGGCTGATGCCAGCAGGGCCTTGGCTGCCCTTTACAGGCAGCTTCTGTTGGAGGGCTTGTGTCCTTAGAGAGGGAATATTGGATCACTAATATGGAAACACAGAAGAATCTGTTGTGATGAAACACCACTTTTCAAGCTCCACTGAACAAAATGCTTCCATTTCAGAACAGGAAAGAATGGGAGAGGGGCCATCCACTGGGACATTTGAATGGGCTCAGAGGATGATGCCAGCTGAAGCAGACAGGAATCATCACCAAGCTGTTCAAAAGGAGCTTGATTTGAAGGTGCTGACACCCAACAAATTGAGGTGGAAGGATGCTCATTAGAACTAAGGACCTCAACAGGAAACCCAGTCAGAGCCAAATGAAGAGGTGGTAACAGACAGGAAATTGATTCAAAAGCAACTTTAGAAACACTGGGGGACATGGCTCAAAAAAATATTTTTTTCAGTTAAAGAAAAGATTGTTTAGAAGCCCCAAAATAAGATCTGTTTGGAATGAATGAGTTTAAATAAATAAAAAATAATCATTTTGCTGTGAAAATTATAAATAGATTATACGAAAGCTGGTGAGAGAGATAATAGAGTAATGAAATGTCATATTTGACCAGGGAGTGCTTCAGGTCCCATCCTATGGGCTTTATTAAATTGTTAAAATTAAAATATTTTAAGAAATGCTACAATTTGGAATGAAATGACATATTCTATCTATAAGTGGAATTAAAATGATGCTTTCTGGGCAATTTTGGAAAATGTGAAAATCAATCAACAGGTCTGATCTCATCCACACCTGCTGAATGTCCCATCTCTAAACCAGCAAAAGTTGCATTATTTGCAATGTTAAAAATTTGTGTTGTATGACACCTGGGAGCAGCTATAAAATACTCCTTGAAGTAGCAGAAAGCCAGGGTGTTGTGCAGAAAGTGTGATTTTTTTTCTCCAAGTTCAATGGGATGTGCCGGTGGGGCTGGGAGTGCTGCGAGGAGTGGTCATGCTGGGATGAAGGATTGAAACAGGACTCTGCTCCTAAAGAGATTGCTTCTGCTTGCCTCAAAGCCATAATGACCTGGGTATTCTCTTTCTTTCCTGTGATAGCTCCGGTTTATCTTTGCTATGGGAGAGAGGATTTCCTTTGCAAGTCTCTGAGCTCTTCGTGGTCTGGGAAACCAGGAGTGCACAGCCCAAGCGATGTCCAGGTTGTACCTCTCAGTTTCTGTGGTGTGAAGTACCTGCTCTGAGGAGGAGGGGGGCTGAGAGGAGCCAGGTCCCACAGCAGCCTGGGCAAGTAAACATTTTTCCATGCAGGAGCCAGGTTCAGACTCACCCAAACACAGGAGTTTGTGTCCTTGCCAGGACCACCACCACCACCTCCGCTTCTACAGACCTGCATCGGCATCTTGGTCTATTACCATACATTATTTTTTAGTGTTTAAACTCTTTTCTGCCTCTCAATTTTCCCAATACTGCAGCCTTACACAGCAGTAGTCATTGTTTGTCATCTCTCATAACAACACTTAAACACAAAGTGAATCTCCAGAAGCTTTAAGTAGGTGATAAACTTAATTCTAATTCTTTTGTCTGCACTAATAGAGTACATGTGAAAAGGCATTCCTCAGCAACAGGATACTGGACTCTGGCCCAGGAGGAGCGTTCTTGTGTACCAGCAGCATGAAAAGGGATGCAAGTACCCAGCCCTAACTTGCATTCATTAAAAGTTCATTTTAGTTATTTAGTCTGATCAAGATGGTTTGAATTGCTTGAGCATTCCTTGCACATAACTTTATGTCAGTCAAGAAAGACACTAAAATCTGTGTTTGCAGCTGATGGAGTATGTTGGACCAAAACCTTTCAGTGCACCTTTTAGGGTTTTTTTAAAATCTGAAGTTTATATTTGACTCATCAGTTCCATAACTGAGAAAAGGTTGGTTCAGATTGTATAGCCATCACTTCAATCTGTCCTCATCCTTTCTCATGGTCCCTTCCCCAATGACCTGCCATCATTGTTTTGTTTTTTTTTTCATGTGAGGTATTGAATGAATAATAAAAAATCCTAGGACAGGTACCATTAAAAGATTATGAAGTGCTAGAATTTTACATCGGCAAAAATAAGTCATTGAGGCTGACGTATAATCATATTGGAAAAGACTCATTTTCTGCCAATTTAATGTGGTAAAAACAGATAATAATACATCTTAGAGTTCTCAAGTGGAGCAGGAGGGTGTTTATTCTTTTGTGGCAGGTGGTGCCATGCCCAGGCCTGGGTATATTGCATAAATATTGTTAGCATCAAACATATCTCAGAGAAGCAGCCAGATGATGAATCATTCACTTGGAGAACTCCCAAGCCACCATTTATCTTTATTTACCCTCATTTTTTACAGGCATTTGGTGCTTTTGCTTCTGCTGAGAAAACTATATTATGTGTAATCCCTCTTTTTTTATTTTTTTTTCTTATTCATTTTTATTTGCCTTGGCAAGGAACCAGACACCTCCAAGATGGAAATTCTGTTTTACAGCCAGTTAGAGAAATTGCCTTTAAAAAAAAGAAAAAAGATTTAAAAAATTATTTCAAAGCCTGAGAGATAACAATTTAGAATTTGTCTTTCTAATTTGTGTTATTTCCTTACTCAGACCCCAGGAGAGTTTTGGAGAGTAACTGGACCCAATAACCATATGAAGCCTCATGTACTTTTCTAAATTTATAGCAGCATGACTGGATAGTTTGGTATAAACATTGGGAATCATCCTGGGTGACAAGGGATGCAATGAATGCCTAATAGCTTGGAGCACCAAATGAAGACAGGAAAAGGCATTTTGTCCATATAAAACCCCAGTAATCCCAAATAAGTGATCATGGGTTTATGAAGAGCAGCAGGAGGCAGAACTGCTAGCTACAGAGAAGATGGAGTTACTTTTGCTTCTCCTGAGGATCAGGAGGAGCTCCATGGTCCCCAGGGAACTGCTTGTGATAGAGACCAAGGTGCAACTCCTCAGGGATGAAAATACTGCCATGACTACAGCCTGAGCCCCAGAATTCAGCTTAAAATTGCTCAAAAGCTGGATCAGAAAGCTGTTTTTTGAGGTGAAAGCCTTCCTTGGACTGCTATTATGGAGAAACCCTCTTAAATGTCAGTCAAGAAAGCAAATGATAAGTTAAGCTCTTAGTGCTTAATTCTAAATTTAAACAGGTGCCACTGAAGGATGAAAGGCCTGAAGCACTGCAAAAATTATGATACTGTAGCCTGCATTTAAGAAAGATGCAAGAAAATAGAGGTTTTTCAAGGGTTGTCTCTCCTTTTGTGAGGAAGAAAGTAATTTCTTGAGAAAATAACCAGGTTTTGTCTCCTCATCATTGTACTAATCTTAGACTGTGACCTTGGGGTATGTTTTATGCTATTATACCTACCTTCTTTCTGGAAACAACTAGAGATAGAGGAGGTTAGAGACATTTTTACCTGTTCAGACATGCAAAGATGGAATCAGATATAAATCAGAGAAAGAGTTAGTTGTGTGTCAGAGGACAAAATGCCATTAAAACCAGAACTCCAGAACTCGTGGCTCCTTCATGGTATTTCTAGAATTAAAATATCTCATTGCATAGCTCAAGGACATCTTCCAGTACCACTGGAAGCAGATACAGAGCATCTCTGTAGGTCAATTCAGTTATCCTGAGAGCAGAATGCATCCCCCTAGGAACAGCTGTAATAAATGTGAAATCATAATTTCACACAGTGCTTCATCACTGTGATTGCATAATCACAATTTTGACAGTGCTTTGTTCCCTTAAGGTACAACTGAATTCAAGCAAGCCCCTTGCTCCTAGCCCTCAAACTCCAGGAGATTATTATTAAAATGCAGCACATCTTCTAAATCTGTATTGAAAGGACTTCTCATGAACTTAAAATGAGGTTCAGGTAGATGAAGAAATCTGGGGGGAATTGGCAAGCACAGTCCTTCAAAATGCAGAAAGGCTGATCTGTTTTCTGACTGTGGCTGAAATCTGGATTAAAGGCAGTATGAAGTGTGTGTGCACTAATGATGGCTGGTGTAGACTAAGCCTGGGCTGTGCATGAGATTGGCCACGTGCAGGTAGGGATGAGTCAAGAAATTCTGGGCAAAAGCAGCTTGTGCTACTTCTGGAGTCAGGTGCTCAATGTCAGCGTTCAGTCATTCACTCACTGGTGTGCAGGGACTCAACACTGTCTTTAAAGATGAGTTTTGGTACCTTGAAGGAAAGCAAGCACTTCACAGATTGTGTTTGTAGCAGTGCTAAGCTTATTTTGTCTCAGAAATGATCTAGAACAGAGCCTGTTCTTGTGCTGGCACACTTTTTGGTTTTACAAGGGGTTTTTTGCCATTTGGTGAACTAAGCAATACTTACCCACTGATTTTATGTGCAGAAAAAAATTGATATATATCAGGATTTAAAATTTTTTTGCTTTTGCTAAATGACAGATTACTTCCTGCTATTACATTTAGCTCTACATCCCCAACACATTTACTCACTGGTGCAGTGACTCCTGCAACATCCACTGCTTATTTATCTTTTAGAGCTGAACACAGAAACCAGTTTTAAGTAGCTGCATAATCTGGATAGTGCACAGGAGGAGCTAAACTCTGCTGTGGGATCCAGAGCCACCAGAGGGAAGGAGCAGGAATGACCCATGCAGGGTGAGAGAAGGTCCTTGCCTTTCTCCTGGCCTTCTGTGTCTTATGAATGGTGAAATTTGTTCTCCCTTGCCCTGGATGGGTGCTCAAAACATTGATCTTCTTCCTAAGCAGTGGCTTTTCAGAATGCTGTGGCCAGAGCTGTGCTCTGTGCCAGGGTCATTCATGCTGGGTATGCAGAGGAGATGGCCTGACAGAACTCCTTAGAGAAAATAGAAATTCAATTCCAGATTATTTGGATGATGAACATGGCAACCATGAGCTAAAAAACAAAGGAGTAGCATATCTAGGATTTCTGGCCTGATTTCCAGAACTCTAGGGAGATACAGTAATGTTTTTTATATCTCTGAAATGCCATGCCATGTAAGAGTGTGTCTCCAAGCTGCCCTCCTGCTCCAGCAGAGCCTGCTGGCTTTGCACAGGGGAAGATGAGCACTCACAGTTTTAAAGGCAGCCAGGAGACTGCAGTGAATCAGAGCACCTGACAGCTGGCCTGGTCAGAGCCTTTCTGGCTAAAGCAGTTCTATTTTCAGGATAAACTACACACACTCCTGAATATGGCCCACATTTTTTAAACACTGCTGAAAAATGGGGAGGTGGCACAGAGGAGACACAAAGATATTATTTGCACAGTCTGGCAGCAAAAGACAAGAACCCAATCTGTTGTACTGACTGCCCTTAACTTGGTAGTGAAAGGCAGAAAATGAACCTAAGTTTTTGAAGGAAATGTATTTTTCAAGGGTGAAAACCTCTAAATTAGACAAAAGGGATTGAGGGGTGGGGTTGGGTGTTTGTGGAGGTGGAGAGTGAAAAGAGAAAAATAACTGAAAATGTGTGTATTACCATCAGATGTGTGAGAATTACCATCAGAACAACTTCTTACAGGTGATGGTGGGCACCAGAGCCTCCCATCTCCTCAGATGACACTGGATAACTCCCAGGAGGATGTGCATTAACCAAGCAAGGATTACCTTTTGACCAGAAGCAAGTTACTGTGCTCAATACACAGCTGCTATGTAGCAGTTAGTCTCACAGAGAAGATAATTTTTGGTGATTTTATGGTCCTATCAAGCCCTGAATTCCTTAGATATTCCCATGAGAAGTTCTGCCCTCCCAGTTCTTCCTTGGCAGAAGCAGCCCCTTACTCCTGCCAGCACAGACTCCTCTCATGGTGGAGTTTCTGCCATGAAGGCTCTGGGCCAGGATTTCTTTCAGTGAAAACAAGCACAAAACAAATCCAAATTTATCTGAGACTGTGTAAAGAAAAAAAAGCAGTAAATTAACTAATCAAGTATTAAAGAGCTATCACTAAATATCGGTAGTACGTGCAGGAGTACCTGAGTACAGGTCTTGAAATTATAGAGATGTTACTGCTTCCAAATGTCCATGAAGAATGTAGCCCTTGTTCTGCCAGCAGAAATACCTTCAGCAAGTAAAGTTCTGCAGCTGCAGTGAGGCTCCACTCAGGTCTAAGGGTGGGGAGACAATGGGGAGGGAATGCAGAGATTTCCAGCTTTTTCCCTCATTTCCCTCTTATTTTTCAGATGTATAAATGATATTTACCCTCCATAGCTCTCCAAGAGCTTCAAGGTTTTGTCTTAGCAGAACCATGAAGCAATCAGTAATTTTTCCTCTGCTTCATAGCAACATTAAATATGGAAGAACTGGTTCCAGCCAGCTCAGCATCATCAAACCTTAATCACAAAGCAAACCTAGAGAGAGTCACCTTTTATTATGCTGCAGTACAGAAACCTCTGAGCCTGTTCTATGGCCAAGGAGGTCAGAAGAAATAATCCTGTTGTGTCCTGGGGCTAGGAGACCATCCAGTTTTCCAGTAAGGTCGGATTCTCTCCTGTGCAGCAGGCAGAACACGAATGAAATGGTATCAGAGATGTTACACAAGCCTTGAGCAGAATAAATATTATATATATGTCAAATCTATCACTTGGTGCTTCTATAGAATGCACTTTATACATTAGAATCTGTCAGCCTTTATTGTCTCTGTTTGAGTTTGTCTCTGCAAACCTTTAAGCTAAATATTGACTTTTTGCATAAAGAATATTACAATATACATAGGGCATGGGTCAGCAGGCCAAGGAGGAAATGTAGTCTGGGCAGCAAATCAGTAGTGAGATTCAGTTCTTCAGGGCATAGGATGAAGCCAGGCATTCTGCTTATGAAATTATTTGCTTTGTAGTTTAGAAATGTACCGAAATTCACTATTTCTCCATATGTGATTATCCTATCTTAGTGTTGTTGAGTCAAATTTTTTTAATGCTCATTTTTATCCTGGATTGTTGAAACCAATGTGTTTGAGTATCAAAGAAAGAAAAGTTAAGGCTTTTGGTGAAAACTATTCCACCACTTTTTTGTTTTTTTCTTTTCCTTCTCAGCTGTACATGCATTTTAAAGCAGCTAAATTTCTGGGGCACATTTCTTCTTTCATTCTGGGATCCTTCTCATATACCCTTCCAGTCTCTGCTTGGAAAATAATGTCATCCTAACTTCCTGTGAAACACTCCTTATTCAGCTATAGGGGTGTGCACATACATCACATGCATGTATGCACAGGTATGTATGTACACTCCCCTATAGCTGAATAAATAGCTCTATACATATTTTGTACATTTGTATTTGTACTAAAAACTCTTTAGGCTAATATACTAAACATCTGCTCTGGGCATTTGCCTAATGTGCTATAACAATAGAAGTAGGTAAGTAGGCACAAATAATAGTACTGCTAAGGGCCAGTTACAGAATTATCAACAGAATAGCAATCTCAAGATTTATGATCTGATGTGTCCTTGATTTTGGCAGAGTTACACAAAACGTATATTGTCAGTCTGTGGGAGTCAGAGCTCTTTGCTGGAGCCTAGCACAGATTCTTCAATTTCTCATTACATATTTCTCTTTTATCTACCCAAAAAAGCTGTGCCACTTGCTTCCAGCTAGTGAGAAATTTGAGAAAATATTGTCTCCATTGTCCCTTTCCATTTTTGATGCTCAGATGGAAAAGTCTTTGGCTTCATGCAATTTGCTTCATCATACTTAAAAAATCTAAGGTAATTGCAAAAGTGAATGTAATTTATTTTCCCAATGCCCTAATGGAGAAGTAATAAGTTAATGGCTTTTCCAAAAAACAGAATGTAACTCAAATAGCTTGGATTTTGCAACCTGATTTAGATTGGTGTGCATGAGAATGTACAGCACTTTCAAGAGCAGATTTAAACAGTTGCTCTCCCTGGAGCTGCAAATGCTACATATTCCTCTTGGGATCTGTGGGAAACAGAGGAGCTGAAGGAAAAAAGGCAAAGCTGGATCCTATTGCAGAGTGCAGTCCTGCAGCAGCCACAGAGCACGGAGCTCTCTTGTGCAGAGGCTGTGAGTGCTGAGCACAGCCAGAGGCAGCCTGGAAAGGAGCCATTCCTCCTCTCCCAGGAGCAGGGGAGAGGCAGAGATACTTGATTTTTAAACCACATCCATGTGGTTGCTGCAGCTACTTGCAGAAATTTTAGAATAAATGACTAGATTTTGGTGTTATGGTCATACACAGAAGGAAGAGCTGAGCAAGCACCTGGGCAGGAGGTGTGAGCCTGAGCTGGAGCTGGAGTGGTGAGGCTGGGAAGTCATTCCGAAGCCAGGCAGGGAGCTATAGGCACTTGTTTCATTGTCTGATGCTCCCCAAAGGTCCTCAGCATCCAGGCTGTATGAATCTGCTACAGCTTTCCACTCAGAAATGGGGAAAGGAATTTTTGCAGATATTCACAGCCGAGGGAAGCAATCAAGCACCAGCCTTATTTTAATCAATGTGCTTAAGCGTCTTTCTCACTCAAAATCATCATAACCATGCACACATGCAAACTAAGCATTACTTATGTTTTCAGAGAGTACTTTTAAGTTCAGGGATTGTTATTAGAACCTGGTTTCCTAACCATGTATATTTTCTCTTGAATCAGTTGTTGCCCCGTGTCCTACTAACTTTGAATCACTCAGCTGTAAATATATGGGAGTAATGATGGAATTGCAAGGGAAGTCCACTGTGATTATCCTTCTTGATAATGAATTAAACTAAAAAAAATTATTAACATTGTTTCATATTTTATATGTATAATTTTTAGGAGTGGGATTCATTATCAATATTTTATTTAAGCTATGATAATATTCACACAGTAGTTAACCTTCCAATTACCTGATTTAGTTAAAATTACAACCATCAAAAAGCATAGGTGTTATAGATTCTTTTTAGAGTTATTGCAAAGACAAGGTAATAAATTAATCTTTCATGTCTACTTAGAACAGTATAAGGAATAACAGGATTAATTTTCAGCAAGAGAGATTTAGATTAGGCTTTAAATAGATTTTTTGAGTACTCAGCATGTTTAACAGTAAACTCCAACAAACTCTTTACTTTCTATTACTAGAGATGGCAGATGTGCAAACATCTGTCCTTAGCAGACGAGGGGCAGCGCAGCCTCTCTTAAGGGGCTGAACCTTGCACTTTTAAGAAATCCTTTCACCCTGTGTTCAGTGCTTTTCTATTTTTGCTTTGAATTTTCAGTACAGTTTTTGCCTTTTTTACAGCTGCTTTTAAAAAGCTTTTTTTAGGAAGGTTCATTGTGCTTTTTCTTTGTTAAGCATTTTCTCAATACAGGTATTTATGAATAGCACCATATTCTTGAGAACAGGACAGGTGATTGGTGGAATCAAACATGGAATGAAACATGGTTCATTTATGTGGACATATTCAGAATGGAAATTTTCACGGATGATCCTGCTTAGAGAAAGATGTTTCCTAGAAATGCTGTTTTGATGGGCAGTTTCACCTGATTTTTTAACCTTTTTACTTGAGGGATGGGCAAAAAATATGAAGAACTTTTGCCCTAAATATAGTTGACATTGTGTTTACTTAGGACAGTCCTACTGAGAGTTTCGTTCAGAGTGAGAGCTCCTAAAGAGTCAGTCAGCAACCAAAATAAATATTCAATATTGTTAAAGCCACTCACATGTCCAGAGCATCACTTTCCTGGTTGATTATTTTCCCCAGGCAGTATTTTTGACAAAAAATTTATTTACCTTCCTCTTCCTCTTCCTCTCCTCTCTCTATTACAAAGTTAAGGATATAACTACAGACCAGAAGGATCAGGGAAGAAAAGAAAGATGAATTTCCATCTACATAAATTGTGATCCTTTAGCAGCTTTCTGAAAGATTTTCAGGTTTTTCATTATGTAAGTAATTCCGATAAAACCAGGACTTGATAAGTTTTCTTTTGTGTGGTGCTGACAGTGCATCTATTTCCTGTACTTACCAAAAACTGGGTGCAATGAATAGCTGCCGTCTCATAAGACAAAAGGTAAGAATAGGATTTTATTAGCATGCAAATGCTTTTCATTTATTCATTATATTCTTTCTGAGATTTGAGCCTCCAGAGATACTTTTGTGTTTAGGTCAGAAGAAACTCAGATACTTAAAAGATATGCAAATCCATTATGAAGTGGACTCAAAACACCAAATGATTTCAGAAACAGTTCGCAGTCTGTTGGAAGCCTGTAAGTGCAGGATTATGCCACATCTACTGCAGGAAGTAAAGTAGGCTTCAAAAAAACCTTGTGCTCTTTTTAAATAAATAAACAAATTAATAAGGGTCTCAAAATACTTTAACTATAGATAAAGTATTTATGATCAAGTCTAGAATCTTCCAGGACTTCTGGTACACCAGGTTTATGTGCATAGAAATGTTCAAAGGTTGATAGTGATAGCAACAGATTTTCCTGTTGCTGGCAAACTACAGGGGTAAAAAGAAATTCTGTGAGCTTTTATAATTATGAGTATAATTATATATATATATATATATATACAATTG
>VWYI01048695.1:0-18767 GCA_013399455.1 Anthoscopus minutus
GACTTGATCCTGCTGCCATAGAACCCCACGATGTACAAAATAAAACCACAGCTCAATGTGCTACTTCCTTATTTGACAGCTTTACAAATTCGGTCCTGGAATCATGGATCATGTTGCCAACATCCCCTGGAATAATCCCTGTTAAAACTTTCTCACTTATGATTTGCTTTGAATTATTCTTGACAAAAGTGTTCATTTTTATTTAAATTAATTATTTTTTAATTGTTTCTTATGACCTTTTGAATCATTACAACATTCTGATTTGATCAGACACTTCAGAGCACTGAGGTACATTTGTTGCTATGCTACACTTTAGGAAAATATACAGTAGTTTAAAGCAAATTTAGTTTTGTTCTCATTTTGTTAGGTCAGCTTATACATGAGAGATATTCTAAAGATTTCAGGGCTGGTAGAAAATTACTCCTGCAATCTACTTTATTATGAATGGTTGCATTCATTTTATGTGATGGAGATTTTGGAATCAAGAATAGCAGCACACAAATTAAGTAGTCTTTAGTACATTAGTTATAGTTCTGACTTAGTGAATATTTGCTGTCTGAAAGTTACAGTGGAAACTGTAGTCCTTTATTCAACATATACTACAAGCCAAGTCTGGTACAAACAGCTGCAAGGGAGTTCCCCATAATTGCCCTGCCAACAACTTGAAGTTTGATTTGGAAAACTTAATCTCCGCATGAGTATTTTAGACACTGCATTAGCAAAATCTGGTCCTTTGATAAGGTCAGCCTGACACTGATACAGATTTCACTGAGCTGTCTCGAGCTTTCAATTTCCTTACACATACCTCAGAAACTCCCCAAACTTTTTTCATTTTAGCCATCAGCTCTTGCTCGAAATTGTAAGCGGGTGAACAGCTCCAAATGTAGGTATATGCACACAGTGTTAATATTCTCAAAGTCATGATTTACATTGCAGAACGTTTATACTGTGATTTCAAATGATGCATTGCAAATTTTATAGGTTTCTTTTTAATTTTAGTCATCAATGTGTAAAGATCTATACATATTTATAAGGTTGATTTTATATACAGAGATGCCTTTGCTTATAAGGTTACTGAAGACTAGAAAATATATTTCCTTTTTTCCACTTTGCTAGGTCTTATCGAACCATGTGCGAAATTACTAGTGCCTGTAAGTATATGACATCTCATCACTAAGAAATGTAATGATGTCTTTGGTGCATGAAGTGAAATTATTTCAAGTTACAAAGGACCTCCAGGAAAGGGTCAGAAGGTGGGATTCGAAGAAATAAATCATAGGTGTCTATAGAGAGTTTCTTCTGTGTTAGAGTGAAGATTAATTACAGACACAGGGTTTGACAGAAAGTTGAGCTATAGGTGGGCCTATATCTAGTGGTTCAAGCAGGGAGCCTGAGAGCTGAGATTTCTGGCTCTTCCTGGTACCTAATACGTGTCTCTGCAATTTTACCTGCCACCTTTTATTAACCTTTGAATAAAGCTTGTGCCCTCTGTACTTAGAATTTTAAAGTGTCACCATTTAGTTATGATTTCAGCAAGTCAGTAAAGAAGTGATTTCTTTTTTCTATAACCATATGGTTAAACACTGACTTCAATACTGACATGAAAGTGCTTTTATACAAGAGGTTTTTATATTGTATCATATGGAATAATATTCTTCTAAAAACTCTGAGAAATAAAATGCTGACAAAGTTTAGATTAGTCATATCTAAAAAAGTTGTCAAATAGATTCAATGAAAGTCTAATAAAATGAAAATTAAATGCAGATCCTCTCATTGATTCTTAATTACAAATTATGAAGTTCTAAATCAGCCCAGGAGTATATCAGACAGATATGAAACATTAGGAATAATATCTGTATTTTATAAAATAAAATTACTTTCCAATAATGTAAGAGAAACAGTGATTTTCACACATATTTGCATTTAAAAATTATGAAATTAGAAGAAATTTAAAGAAACTAAAACTTTCAAGACAATTAAATGACTGAAGGGATGATGTAAATGAGATTTATAAACATGTAAAAAATGACAGTGAATAGTTGCTTATAAACATTTATGTGTATCTATATCTATTGAAAGAATAATCTTTGAAGTTAAGATGTTAAGTATGTTGACAACAAAGGTCAAATCTGTAGCTGGGGATGCAAGCTTAAGACTAAGAATTAATGAAACAGGTTTCAATAATGTTGTCCTGGAAATTATTTTACTTTTTTGACCTGTAAGAAACTCCTTTTCACAATTCAGTTGCACTTACTTACTTTAATAAAGCAGTTTATTTCATTTTTGATAAATTACTAGAATGTCTGAAATGGAATTTGGTATATTATAAATTGCTTTATGGCAGAGAGCTATGCAAGCACTACACTCATGTATTCAAAATGCTCTTGCTGCTCTATTTATTTATTAACTATCTATTCTGAGGTACTTTAAAGTGTAAATAAGTGACATAAAAGATAACAATTTGTACATACCTAATAATTAGCATATGACAAAACAATATAGTACTCTATAAACAAGGTCTTTCATTTATCTTTAGTAGTATATTGTTTATTCAGGTCTAAAAATTACCAAAATTATAAACAACTTTGTTTATGACACACTATATAATTGTATGTATATTATGGTATAGTATAACATATGTTTTATTTTAAACTTACAGAGTAAAGATTTTGAATCATGCTTTATATAATAAATAGCATTCATCTTCTGCCTCATTTTATTTTCTGAGTGGGTACAAAGAGTTATATACATTAAAGTAATCTCAAAACTATACAGATATGGGTGTCTGATAGCAAGATCTATGTATGAATGTTGCAGTACTCTGATCACAGTAAATGGAAAAGTACTGCTGCACAGATTAGGACATTCATGATCATCCCAGATTCCAAAGCACCACACTCAGGAGCAACATACTTTGGGTTAGGAAATATGCAATACCAGCACTCCTAGTCATATATTTCTTTAGTCTGCCTTCTTTCTGTTGTGTACTGAAGCTCAGCTATTTCCTACTTCTCCCAGCCCAAGCTCTTTAAAGCACTTGGATGTACTCTTTCCACAGCCCTAACTTCAGTGATGTAGAACTAAAGACACTGCCACCCATGCATTCCCATTAACACTTTAAGGAGTATGTCAGCAAGGCCTTCTGAAGGCAGATCCAGACATTCCCTGCCTGCCCTCTCAATTGGCCAGATGCTGCATATTTGTGTCAGTGTGGCACCAAGCCAAAGCTAATAGACTTTGGCACTCACCAGAGCTTAAAATTTTGAGCCCTTTGGCATGGCAGTCACTGAAACATGACTTCGAGGTTAGATCTAGCTCACAGATTATTGAAGGCAGAACACAGAACTCAGATTCACTACAATAATTTTTTGCCATGCACAATGTATATATTGCAAGTTCATTATTTATGATGTCTACAAGGAATGGAAGGATGTGGATAAACTCACAAATGCCTGTGAATCTAACCTGTAACAGGTGTGTGATTAAAATGTTGATGACTTGTAAAGGTAAACTGCTTCTATTTTCCACTGAGAATAGAAATCCAAACAACTAGCAAAAAGCAGACATTGACATTTTTAAACATGTCATTTTGCTAGATGTCAGCAGGTTAGAAATCTGATAGTCTCCTAAAATTTACTAGGAATAACATGATATTCAACTTTCAAAGTGAAAGATTAGGATTCCACAAAAGCTTTGCTCAGCCATGGAAGAAGGCAAGATTTTACCAGCACAGTTCCTTAAATGTCTGTGTCAAATTTCAAGACCAGATGGTTTTGTCTCTGTTCTCCACTGATTCCAGTCAATGCATCTTCATCAATTCTAGACAAGTCACTTTATACAGAGCCATATTGTAGAACCTTAAGTTGCATGATATGAATATCACTTCTCGACCAAAGGTTGCTATATTTATATTCTATGAAAACCCTGGCTTGACTGGATTTCTAGAATTTATCTATTACATACTTAGTTGTAGAAAAGCACATGTAGATAAGTCCATTGAAAAGCATATCTAGAGAATGCCAATCCAGGTTTCACAAAATGAAAGTAATAGTTGATAATTCACCCAAGATATGTGAAGTTATACATAATGTAAGTCTTCAGCTTCATCTGTCCTGACTGTCCTCAGCCTTTCCTTTACCCCTAAGATCAGTCTTGAAGTGACTTATTTAACATTACTGTCTTCTCTTTAGCTGATATTACAATGAAGAAAGGAAATTAAAATTAATGGTATCCAGAGAAGGAGAATGCAGGTAAGATGGTGTCCGTCTTTCTGGTTAGTGTCAGGACCACTCATCTAGCAAGTGGAAATCCTGCTCCTTTTTAAACATTTCCTACATATTTTACCACATAAACTATGCAGCACCACTCAGAGAAAGAACCAAGATCCTTAATTTCCTGATCAAGTCCTCCAGCTGTCAGACTACTAAAGTTTTCTGGGGAACAGGATGGGTGAGATAAATATTTAGGTGAATTGACCATCTAAATTTAAACATGTAGCATAAACATCTAAGATAAGAGGGGAAATTGCTCACAATATTGCACAGATATCCTACTCAGTGCTACAGGCATGACCCACTAGATATGTGAGGTATAGCTTAAGCAGCTGCTCTTCATGGAATATTCATCAGCAGATCCCATTCAACTTCACTCTGCTTATAGTGAACTGGGAACATGGATGAAAAACCTATGTTATGAATCCTCTCAAGTCACCACATGGAAGTCACAGATAGTAAAAGGAAGTGTTCTGAAACCTACATATTTTTGGACCTAGTTTTTGTCTACACCATATCCCCCTTTTACAGCTCCAGTAATTTAAACAGTTATAAAATGAAAGCAGACTCTCTTTTGCTTCACTTTGAGGAATGGGCAAATTATCAGGCCATGGAAAGGGGCTTTAGAATAAATAAGAAACAGATTTTTCATCTTTATCTACTACCAAAAATTTCTTTTAGCATTAGAGATTATGTATTTTCCATTTCACACCTTCCTGATTACTGATGGACAGGGTTTCTAAAACATTAAAAGTTCCAGACCACCACAAAGTTGTCTGCCACAGACGTCTAACAGCAATTACCAAACAGAAAAAGTAGGTTTTCAGCTTTAAAATTTAACTTATTCAGCAGAAGTCTTGCAACAAGTTTCTTACTTACAGCTGACTTTTCCATGGCTTTGACTCAAGAGTGGCCAAGGAAGGTGGAAGTCAACTCAGAAAATTTACTGAGTCACAAACTCAGCTAACCTCACTCTATGATTTCAGAGAGGCTCCTAAAGTCCTGTGACATCATTCTGGTGCTTGTCATGTTTGACCTAACATTATCCCCATCCTTCCAAACTGTCATTCATAAATGGGACTGTAGTTCTCATCTCTCCTCTTTTTGGATGAGTTACTAGTGAGGAGTCTGAGTGATGCTTTTTGTGTCTCCTTTACCTCTGTAGGGGTCAAGGAGACTGACAAGACCTCTCCTTTCAGGGACTCTGTGAGAATAACTGCATGGTAAATAAAAAGGGCTTAAAACACATGTGCATTTGATCGAAAATAAAAGAGCAAACAAAAAACAATCCCTCTATTTATTTTAAAAAGACTAGTAGACAACACAGAATAGATAAAGCACCAACATTTGACAAAATTAGAGAGAAGACCAGTGAAGAAATATTTCCATGCATTTTGACATTAGTGTCTCATTTTTCTAGCTATCTGAGCATCTTTGAAAACACAGTAAAGCTCCAGTCAGTTCAAGATAGAATAAAAAGAGAAAAAGCTTATACATTAATCTTTTTCCTTTCTCATGGTAATGTTCTCTAATCTGAACTTAGCTCCAGAAGGTAATATTCTTTTGACAGTAAATGATACAGAGGTGAATCAGGTTATGCCGACAATTTCAGAGATCTATTTTAAACCTGAAGAGACAGGAAGAATTAAATTTTTTCTCTCCAGACCATTTTAATGACAGAAAACAAGCATGTCTGCTTCCGGAAGGATGTTTTTCTCTCAAGGAAACATTAGGTTTCAGGATTTTATGCTTTACAAACTCTGCAAAACAGGAAAAAGTATCTAGTTCCTGATGGGTTAGCAATTTGTGCTAATTCACAATCAGCAGTGATCTACTCATTTGGGAAACATTGTTTTCAGGCTCAAGAGCTACTTGTTGGATTAAAGCAGTAAGGATAAGAAAGAAAAATGCCACCTCATAACAACGATCCATCTTTTCTCTGTTTCTTTTTCTTATCTGTTCCTTCCACCCAGCAAAGACCAAACGACATTTTCTAGTAAATGGTGTATTATCAGGCAACGCTGGAGTGCAATTAATGCATTTTACCTCAGGCTACCATGACTGCTACAGCTAGTCCAAAAGCTCTAGTCAATGCCCATGGCTGCTTCGAATCATTAAATTGGTGTTTTGAGACACACAAACCTACAGGATACACTTCAATGAGAAATGAGGCATTGCTATTGGGTAAGAGTCACAGGAAGACTTAAACAGACTCTTATTACATTAAGGATATTAGACATTTCATTCCCACTCATCACTACTTTAGTAGGGTTTAGATTCTTCTTTTCTCACATTTGTGCTTTGCTATCAAAAGTTTACTTGCAGTTTCCCCTCTCCTCTCAAATAAATGCTTATGCTTCAGTGACTTAGTGAACTCTCACAACTTGAGAACACAGCCTTTTTGAAATGTGTACGCAGATGAGTGCAGGCAGACGGTTCCAAACTCAGGCATACTGGCTGTGCCCTGGCAGGACTGCTGCCACAGCAGTTAGTTGCAGTTCAGTCCCTTAATACCTCCTCTAAAGTCAATACACTGATTCTGGCAAAAGCTGTGTAATGAACTCATGTTCATGTTGGTTTTGGTTTTTAACAGTCAGCTAGGAAATTAAAAGTTCTCGCTGCTTTTACATGGTACTTTGATCTTTGTTTAGAGACATTTTACTCTTAAAGGTGAGTACAGAAACCTCAACACTTTTCCTGGGTAATTTGCTGTGGCAAAGAATTCAGTGCAGCCCAGTTATGCTGTGCACAGCCTCTGCCCACAGAATGTCTATGGGGGAATCCCAGGGCCTATGCCATGGCCTGCAGGCACTGCAGTAGACCCTCAGGTAATTGTCCTAAAGCTGTGACATGGCAGGAAAATAAATAATTTAGAAGAAAAGGCCCGTATCCTGCAAAACAGATGGTAAACCATTCTTTGGTCATTTAACAGGATATATCCTGTAAATATGTAACCAGTCTTCCTCTTCCTATATCCATTTAAGTACATGGAAAAGGTCCTATTGACATCAAGGTCTGTTAAAACCAGCTATGCACATCAATGGTGTCAAACTCTGCTGTGTGCAAGAAGGATAAGTAAAAGGAACACCCTGTTTATACCAAAACCTGCATGCTGCACAGCAAAGCAAAATTCTTATTTTTGGCATTTCGTTCTGCAAGACAAAAATGGAGGTTTTTTTGTGCAGAAATATGCACTCTTCAGTAATGTTTTCAGATAAAATAAAAAAGATATTACCATTGAAATGATACCAAAATTATTGATTTATTACTGGAGCATTTTATATGTTGCTATTTTATAGGTGTACAAATGGGAATTTTCAAGTAGCCATGCAATAGTGAAACCTCATTTAAAATAAAAAGTATATCTCTTACTCTCATATTTGTGTAGATAAATGTAAGGCAGGGCTCAGATCTGCAGAAAGCTTGAATGGTACAAAGAAGGTGCTGCTGCATGTTTAAGAAAACTCCTTTTGAAACATACTGGTGACAATGAAATTGTCAGATTCTTCATAATTTCATTTTAGACAAATGTTACTCTGCTACACTTACTAATCACCACTGAGCATAGAAACAGGCAAAGAGTAGTGAGGGGGAAAATTTCATAGGCATGTCAAGAACATGGGGGACAAGGCATTTAAACCCTGATATTTCAAATTACTTTTTTTTTCATTTAATCAAGGTGAAGAAAAATGTCATCCAAGCTAAAAATAATACACAAAACATTAATTGTCTTCTGGGTATTAAATTCTCATCAGTTTATCAAATATTCTTAAATATCATATGGTGGACTTTACTGCTTCTGAAACTTCACTTTAAGATCCCAGTAGTTCACTGAGAAGGTTGAGCATATAGAATAGAATAATACCTCTCAGTTGCATAATTTATTTTATTTTTTTGCTTTAGCTGGAAAATATCTTGGAAATTTTTAACTTTTTCACTTTCCAAGACCAACTATAGTACAGTACTGGTCCCTACTAACTTGGAAGAATGTCTTGCATAAGGTAGCAACAGTCCATAGGAAAGACTTTTCTCACAGGGGAAAATTTTCCAAATGAAGGGATGTAAGTATTCTAAACAAAGCTACAGTTATATATATACAAGGAAGATAAAAATTACCATACAAATGAGAGAACAGACAAAAGTGAAAGGATTTGTCCTTTATGGCCAAGCATGGTCTTGATATCTTGACTTTTTCTCACATACACACAACTGACATTGTTGAGTGACTTTCTTCCTTTCCTCTATATTTGCAGGTTAAGTGTGTTGTGTATGTAACTGTATTAGAGTATAAAGGTAGATCTGACTTCGTTTTCATCACATGAATCATAACCTGTTGTCTGCAGCTTAAATCAGGGATCTTGTACACAAAGCAACAGCCAAATAACCTGCTCAGGATCCAGGACTTCTATTCTTACCAAACAGTTTTGCAGTAGGAGTAAATATATGATCACTGAAACATGACCTTATTTCTTTAGACTTCAGGAAATACCTGGATGTCTTTTTGGATGCAGCTCTGGGAGACAGAATATTTATGATCTTCTTTGGTTTCACATAAAATCAAATTTGTGTTACAGTTTGAGGAGAATGTGCAACTTTTTCACTGAAACAATTAAAATCCAAATTCATTATTTTAAGAAAACTTATATTTTTAAACTCCTTTTCCTGTTAGTCACCTTATGTCAACATGTGCTCTTTCTTAGTTTACACATGATGTAGCTTGCTTTGTGTTCCAGACTCCAGCGTGTGACAGCTGCTTGGAGTTAAGAGAAAATCAAAGAATTTCTCATTTGTCTTTCATTTTAACTTCACACATATCAAAATATCTAACTACATTTAGGTGAATTAAAATAAAATATAAATTAATAATTTATCTCCTTCTCTCTATTTGGTCTTTCTCTTCCTCCCATATGATTTAGCTAAATTTATATAATCTTCTACAATTTGAAGAGATCAATTAGAAAAGTGCATAAATAAATGCATAGCACAGACTATGTGTACTGAACCATCCATATTAAATCAAGAGATTAATCTGTTTTTGCCTTTTCCATTGACAGCCCTCTTCCAGCTCACAGCCAGCTGGCAATTAATGGAATCAGATTTAAAACAGGCATTGGGGAGAAATCAGCTTCTATGTGTCATTCTTTCACCAGACATATGTGTGTCTGTTTTACATGTCTGTATTGTGTTTGCATTTGTATTGTTATTGTGTGTACAAGGATGTACCTTTTCTCCCTTGTGTGCCAATTCAAAGATATGCAGTATATTTCCTAATACTTAGCCTCCCACAAATATTAGCACATACTGTCAGTTTCTCTTAAACTGGTTTTAACCCTGATTTCAATATAAACAGATAGATTTCTACTAAATAGTTATGTTAGATAGCTTATTCATATTTATTTCTCTGTTTCTCAAAGTGAAAAAACCCCAAAAAACACAAGCATGAAAAGAGTCACAACTGAGATGCACAGTAAGCTGTACTCACAACAGTTAGGACTTAACAGGCATCAGGAAAAAAAGAAACAGTGCTTCTGTAAAGGATTTGATGTATTTAATTTTAAAAGTTGGCTGGGGAGGGCACAGATAGATTTCTTTCTTTTGGGAATCTTATTCAAAGATAAATACAATTTACAGCCAGGATTTCTTTCTAGTGTTTCAACTAGAGTTTTCTCACCAGAATTTCATATGAGCTCAGTTATTTTTCTTATTAGGTTCCAGTGACTGAAATGGGATGTGAGTGAAATACTTGCATTCCCTATGTAGTATATTAGTTAGTGACCACAGAATGCGATGCATTCTGCATAGAGAAAAAAATCATTAGAAATGCTAAAGAAAAAGACATCTATCTCAGAATTCCCCCATCTGTTCACCTGTAGCCTGCATAAGACAGGTCTATGGAAATTAATATGCAAGTCTCAAGGCTCTCCTTTACTTTGAAAACAATATTGGAAAAGACAGAAATCAACTTTTTGCCCCTGGGATGCATCTGCAAGACAGGGAAGAGAACACAGGTGAGAACATAAGAAGGAGCATGCACTGAACATGCACATCAGTGGTGAGGAACTCCTCCAGGAAGCCTGAACTCTAGTCCTCGTCCTCAGCAGCTTCCATACTGATCTAAGTCTGTTTAATGAAAATAGCACAAAACATGTTTGAATCAGAGCCCAAACTGATTCTTCTTTTCCTCAAGCGTCTTGCCTGTGAATATTCTCACCAATAAACTACAACATAAAGCTGTATTTTGAACTTAGTCTCCCCCCCTTCATGAGTCCTTTCTTCTCTTTGTGCACCGATGTGACCCAGCAATGCAACAAGTGTCTCATTGTTCTCTACCCTTTTGCCTTCCCTAGCCTGTCACATTCTGTGTGGAGAGAGTTTGTGTCCCCTTGCATCTGCTCAGGTTGAAGACAGGATATCTTCACCTCCCAGTTGGTGGCAACCTGTTCAATCCTTTTAGCTATTACCTTACAGAAGGCACATTCTTTTCCTCTGTTTCTGAATGAAAACATTTTGTGTTCTTGTGGTTACTGAACTTTAGATTGGGCCTGTCAGAGATTCCAGAGAGGAATCTGAAAGAGTGTCTACAGGAAAAGCTAATTGTGAATCCCACATACCTAACTGGAACACACCATGCTGTTGAGGTATTCTACAAGGACACTGGCTTGGGTATTTAAAGACAGAACAAATAATGTGCCATGGCAGAGCACTACCATGGCAGTTTTTCACACAATGAAAAACTTGTCCTGAAACATTCTTATTGCAATCCTATTATTCTAATTTCCAAAGTTACAATCTAGTTGACATATAAATTCTGTAAAGAACTGGAGTTTAGACATCTGGACTGTTTGTGAATTCAAATTCCATTACACCTACATTGCCTATGATTTTTTTCCTCCTCTAATAATTGTTCCACTATTTAGCAATTATGAAAGTGAAATGTAAACCAGCAATTTCTGGGAACAATTTGCTTTGTTTTTATGTTTATTTATTTATTTTTCAGAAAACTACTCTGCAGCACCATCTAGTGAGAGTGACCAGTTATACTGTTTCCATTTTTGGAGAATTTTCATGTGTTTGCAGCCCACATACCTTCCTGTAGCCTCAGTAGGAGAAGAAATGTCAAGCCTCTATGTAGAGTGTATGTGTGAATCCTCTGTCATATCTTCAATAGAAAATCTACTTCAGAATAAAAGATTTTGTTATAGAAAGGCATAGAGACCCTTTGGACAAGACACATTATGGACAGAACAGAAAAATACACCTTGTCTATAAAATAATCTTCACTTTAGAACCAAATTTCCCAAGTTTTCATTTTGCTGAATCAAGCACATCATTAGCAGCTGTCAACCTATTCAGTGTAATTGACCAAAGAATTTCTTCTAGTAAGTAATAGGGCCACTAAACATTCAAAGCAGTGAAGAAAATCCTGCACAGTAAGAAATACGACTGGAAATACAGACCCATGTGAGTGTTTAGGGCTTGCCTGTTAAAGGTATTTATATAGGCAAATATTTCCTTTGAAGGTGGAAAAGGTCTTCTGAGGAAAAAAAATCTTTTCAGAATAATGTATATAGATGGTTATATAAGTAAATAAACCCCCTATGTTAATACCCCATGATCACACTCCATAGTAAGTACTACAATGCTGCCTCGTACCCGAGTTGGCTTCTAGCTCGATCAATTATCTGATGATTGACATGGCAATTCCCTGCTGTGGTGATGGCAGCCATATGGACATTTCCTCCAGTGTCAGTTGCGTGAGATCCATGTGGAGAAATAAAATTACTCTCTTGCAAAGAAAAGAAAATTTCAGTCTTTTTGATGCCAAAAGAAGTCAGGTTACTTTAGATCTTATACACTCAATTATAGGCTAAAGAGCATTCATATTCATATTCTTTTTTTCTTATGTTTTTAACACTGATAAAAACACAGACCTTACAAATGAGAGTGATGTTGCTATTTTTAAATGAAAAGCAAGTGTATTTGCACAAAAACAAAACATCTGTTAAGAGATAATTCATGAGTCTTGCAGGCAATCAGTTACTCAGAATTCCACTGAAGTCCAAGATGATTATTACAACAGCCAGTTTTCCAGTTCTCCAGGGACAACTGACTAAATGGAAGTAATGGACCACTAGACTATCAGACCACCTTCCTCCAGCTTTTTCTTTGTCACCAATTCAGTTTTCAAATTCGGTTAGAGCTTGCAGATATAAATGGATGATAATGGAAATAAGCCTGAAATTTTATGTCCTTTAGTGCAGCACAGTCTTGGAATCTGTCTCTGCAGAACACCAAGAATTTATCTTATCTTAGGCGGTTAGACTGTCTGCAATAATTAACAGTAACATCATTAATAATAAGGATTGTCAAATTTAACTGCAAAATATTAGGTCCAGTTTACCAAAAGTCATAGAAATTTCATGATGAAACTCTCATGGAAAAAACATTAAGCTTAGAACTTCTTGAATTTAAAATTTAACTGTGGATTTGTAGATTAAGACATTGGATAAATGGGTAATTTTAACTGCTGAGAAAGTCCTGAACATACAAAGTAATTCAAGATACTAATTTATTAAGGCTTCTCAGTGCTTAGATGAAGAATTTTCTAATGTAGGGACATATAGTTTCACCCATGGATACTTGCACATTCTACTAGAAAGGATGGATATGTTCGCAGAAAAAATTAACATTCAGAGCTGTATAATTAAGGCCCTTTGTATTTTGAAATATCTTGGGAGAAAAAAAAATAGGTGTATGCTAAATTATAATGCATAAAATCACAACTTCTGAATCCATCAAAATCTGCTATTCCTCCTATATTCCATTCTACTATGATCAGAATGCAACTGCATATGAGCTAAATATGGCGAACTTGAATGTATTGATTTCATAATAACTTTACACTTACTAAAGCCAATATGCCTACTGAGTCATTGTAAAAATTAAGTTGCCTAAGTTTTCTTCAGCCTCTTTTGTAAGAGGTAAAGAGGCAAGACACAGCTTAGTTCTTAAACAATGGGTAGTAAAAAAAAAGCAAAAGGATAAAATAGTGTAAAGGTTTTAAACCTTTGTTTTTTCACTCACTATTAATAGTGAACTGACTTGTACATGAGGAGCAAAGACACCAAAGATATTTGTATCTAAATCTGGGGAAAGGAAAAAGAAATAGAAGAGACTGGTCCCTCAGTACTTAGAAGTTGCCTCAAAGTCCAGGTTTAGATCTATTTCTACTTAAAAATTTATTTGCTCTTCTGTACAGAAAATATTTAAATATGAAGGATTTCTAAAAAGGGGTCAAAAGGAAGAATGAAAAGAGTGAACGATAACTATAAATGAAATGATAATTCCATGTTTTATTAACAATTAACCACAATGGGTTTTTAAAAAATATTTTCTTTTCATGTCTGCTGAAATGAGGTGACCGAATTGTCACTGAGGTGCACCCAACAGATTATCTACTACCAATTTATGGTCTTTGTTCCTGGCAGGGCGGTCACTCACCTTGCATGAAGTCTTCAGAAGAGCTCTGCTAAAACAATATATTTCAATTAAAGGGAGGCCATCAGGGTTAGGTGGGAACTAGGCAGCAGAGTGTGAGCTCCTTCCAGCACCACCACAAGGGATTCAGAGAGCATCCAGTCAGTATCTCATCTGGGTTTGGTGTTGCTGGATAATTGTTGCAAAGGGGATGTAGCACTCAAAATTATTAATTCTTCTATTCCTGATGCAACTCATTTTCTCATCAAGGAGCAGAAATGGAGGAAATGTATTTGTATGACACTCAGAACCGAAAAGTATCTTTCATATTTAAATATTAAAGTTTTAAGCTAACAAATTAATTGAGATTTTACACCTAAGCACAGGCATTTTTTCAGCTATATTAAATGAAGCTCTAGTGAAATTTGATCACACTTTAGAACAAAATGTGTACTTTGTTAGCATAATAATCATGGGGACTTGAGACTCAAACAACTGAGTTGTTAGAGACATCTACTGTGTTTGCAACTGACTTTGTGCTGACAAAGTACTTACTTGAATGTTTAACTCATGGATCACAATGGTTTCTATAAACAACTCATCCAATGTAAAGGTCTATGAACTTGAAACAATGTCAGCAAGAAATGCTTTTTTTCATACGCTGTCCTATTCTGTAACTAGTGTAGCAGGGAAAGATATTGAATACAAATCTTGAAAAAAGATAGGACTGCAAAAAATCGTATGAAATCTGTGCTCAATATATCTTGTATCTATCACAAAAATAAAATCAGAGTGCACCTGGAAACACACATTTTTATATCATACATGACATGTATTATATTTTTATTGCATACTGGGACTCCTGCAACACAAAAATGAGGTGCCAAGCTGCTGTCAGAGCCCTAAGGGCATCACTAAGCTTCTCCCTCCCCGATGATTGCTCAGGACCACACTTCAATCCCAATGCTCTTGGTGCCTGCCCTGGTGTTGCTCTTGGATTCCAGGCTCCATCCTGGTCCCTGACTCCATCTGCTTTGCTCCCAACTCAACTCCCTCAGCTGGTCATTGCCCTGGTTTTTGACTTGCCTGGTGTGGGACTGCCAGGGAACTCTGAGGCCAGTGGCTGGTGCTGCAGGCTGTGGCCAGCCAGATTGGGTCACCCTTGTCTCCCAGCTCCACATCCTGCAGGGAGCAGCCCTACTTCCTTGGTGTAGGATTCTTCCTGCTCTTTTACCAGTTTGGCATGTATTCAATAAGCAGCATGGATCACACTGAATGGTTCTAAATGTTTGGTGATATAGAAGAAAATAAATATTTGGATGAACAGTAATATAGAGGAAATCTATTTAATTTATAAAAGGAAATCTTTTCAACCAGCTCATATGCCTTAGACTTACATTAATCACTTATTTGAATGATGAGAAATTTAACTGAGTATAAGGTGTGGAAAATAAGTTTTAGGAAAACTGCAGATTGAAGTATCCTGTGAGGCCAGTAGGCAGAAAAACATCCTATATCATGTAATTTCCATTTACACTGTGGATGCAAATGTAATAGGAACACTGCATGTTTAAAAAGCTTCTTGGCTAGAAGGTTAATCACAAAGCATAACTGGGATGTTATCATCAAATTAGCAGGAAGCTTTCATACTGGAGGCTATTTTACATTCAGTGTCATTCAAGATTTTCATTTAAAACTGGAAATGACAAGACAGCATGCTAAACATAGAATAATTCAGGAAAAGGGGCAATAATTATTACAGAAAACTACTGGAATAAAATGAGAGCCAACATAGACAGATGCACTATGTGTAAGAGAGGAAGAAATAATCAAGTGTCAGATCCTGTCAGGAAGTGTAATGAACTTCACTGCAGATGCAAGTTCTCTGTGCCTTTCAGGATCAGTCCATAAATGAACATAGAGGAAAACACTGACTCAGCTGGAAAGAGATGAATGGTAGGTTACAGTCTGTAATGGACTGGCCATGACTGAAGGATACAGTGCTATCAATGAAAATGTACTGTGAGTTGAAAACAAGGAGTGCCCTGAGTAACACAAACCATGTGTTAATTCTGTCCTATTCACAGAAATTTGGCTTTAGATGGACTTCAGTGTAGGATAATGTATTTCAAAAAACAGCTGTAGGCTCAATGTTACAAGGAATGAGGGAAACATCACTGGTACTGAATAAAAAAGAGTTATTAATGGTGTCAACAGATCTCACTGAAATTAAGAAAATGGGTACTTCTAGAATAAAGTTATATTTTTGATTTTTAAACACTAGCTTACAGAACATGCTAATAGGCTGGTGGAGTTAATGCATCAAAATCATTGTTATTTATTTTCTGCAAGAGAAAAATATGTTGTCCAGATAGAATATAAAGGATTCTGAATATTAGCAATAACTCTTGACTTTATCAGTATTCAAATGTATTGAAAATCCCAAAATTCTAGAGATTTTTACTGTTCAGATTTAAAAGGAGAAGTTTTGCAGAATAAGCAGATCCTCATTTCAAAATATATAACCATGATAACCACTCTTCAGGGACACCAGCTAACAAAATACTACATACTTTCAGTTTGTTCTCCCTGATTCATCTATTATAAATACCATGTATTCACAGACTATGAAATGACATCCTGTCTATTTCTTATATCCTTCAAAATAGCCGCTGTCTAGTCAGCTGCACATTCCTGATTAAAAAAAAGAATATAATATTCTGGATATTTTGGTGATAAGCATGAAAGTTAATTACTATAGAAGATTTTTTTACATTGCTTTCAAATACTTGAAGTGTTTTGGATGGATGTGAATTTCCATTTTCCTTTTTATTTCTGTAGAGAAACCACCCAGAAAATGGAAGTATTAGTCACTGAAGCAACTGTATGAGAAGCTAAAATATTTCACTTCCTTCTCCTGGTCTTCCTTGTAAATGAAGGCAAATATTTTGGCTCAAGAATTAAGACCATCTTCTTTAGGATCTAAGATAGTACTTGGAAGGAATTTAGACTTTTAAGTCTAAATAAGCCTCCTCTCACATGCTGCCTGGCTGGTGAGATGTCTGTATTCAACTAGCATTTCATTTAATATTGCAGGATGTTTGATAGGCAGCATGTGCATTGCTTTCATAGGAAGGGGGAAATAGGAGTTTGAATCCTTTGATTGAGAAGGTTAAACTTAGATCCCCTTGTTTCTGGATGAGTATATAAGGATACCTGACTACTATTGAAAAGTTTGGCACCATTATAATTCTTTCTCAGGATGCATTTAAAGTTTGAACTTTGTTTCTTCAAGTCAGAAATTAACTTTGCAAAAGGATTGTTGCTTCTGCTACCCAAGCTAGATCAGTGTACAGCTCTGAATCAGTTATTATGAACACATTAGTAGATCCCCACTCACTATATTGGATCACCTTTTAGAAATAACTTCTACCTAACTAGCTGTAATATTCTGGAACAGGTTGTTGTAGCGGTGTGTTGCGCAATGTCCATGTGTTTCGGATCTCCCCAAGCCTCGCGGGGTTTCTGGCTAACCCTAGAGAATTCCGGTGAGAGCAGCAAAGGATAGAGTTACATGAGTGTCAATCTGGCTTTTTCCACACCCCCTCTCCTTCGATTGGTAAACTAACTATTCCCTTCCCCTTGCTCCGCCCCGAGGGATAAAAGAGAGATGGTGGGCGGAGAGAGGGGAAGTTCACCCTAGGTTTTCGAGAGTGAGCATCGATGTCAGTAATAGAATTCAATAAAATCAGAACGTGAAACCTAGGTGGAATTTCGCAGCTTTTCTTCACCTCGTCTGTGATCTGCAAAGAGGAATTCAGAAGGTAAAAGACTGGCTTTCTACCTTGCTGGGGGATGCTTTGCGCTTAAACCACACTCGCTTCCGCTCCGACTGCGGCGTGCCCAGACTTGGCTGAGTCACGTGGCCCTGGCTTAGCCGCAGACGCTGAGAAGCCAGGTACCAGGGCAAAACCCCCAAAGAGCGTAAGGAACCCCGAGAGGTTGCCAACAGTTGTGGATGCACCACCCATAGAAATGTTCAAGGCCAGGTTAGACAGGGGTCTGAGCAACCTGGTCCAAAGAAAGTGCCTCAGCCCATGGCAGAAGGGTTGTAACTAGGTGATATTTAAGGTCCCTTTCAACACAAATCATCCTATGATCCAATAAAACACTTCTACTATTTTTATATTCTTCAGCAAAGAAGCTCTTCTAGTCCACTAAGATATGGCTTAAAGCATTGTGTATCGCTTCCTCAGTTGCCCCTCTTGCTAAGATGCTGTGCTTTAGTGTCTCCTAATTTATGTATGCAGCAAGTCAGGTTCTGTTGGGATCACTGGCTGTGTCATAGGAGTGCAGTGGGATGTGGATCACCCTGTTGGAAGTATCACATATTTGTCAGGTGTTGCCACCTGGCCCAGCCAGCTTCAGGGACAACTTGAAGGTACAAGTTTCATAAGAATGTCTGATTAAGCTACTGCCACATACCCTCTACTCCCATCTTTCCAGATCAGGAAGTTATGTGATCACACAGTGAACTTGACTTGGTACAACTTGAACGCAGGTTCTTTTCTAGTGATATTTATCACTTCCTTGAGTTCACAGGCAGTACAGCCTCAAAACCATAATGCAAGGGAAGGTGTAGTGGTGATGAAATGAACAGAGGAAGAGCAGGAGATGAACAGGGAAGGGCATTCTGACCTAAACAGTGCTTCCAGAGAATGCATCTGAAGTTAAAAAATTTGTTAGAAATATAGCTTAGGTGAATTTCTCAGGAGGTTTTTTCCTCCTCCTCTTTCTCCTTCTTGGTAAAACTTTTTCTTCTTATCTGCACTGGCCATGGTTTGCAGGTCCCCCCATGGGCCAGCTGAATTCATGAATGGAGGAGAAAATTCATGGAAAAGAAAATTCATGGAAGAAAAGAAAAAAAGGGAAAGGAAAGGAAAGGAAAGGAAAGGAAAGGAAAGGAAAGGAAAGGAAAGGAAAGGAAAGGAAAGGAAAGGAAAGGAAAGGAAAGGAAAG
>VWYI01048698.1:0-35225 GCA_013399455.1 Anthoscopus minutus
GCTGCTCTCTCGCGCATGCGCGTTTGTGAGAGCCCGTGGCTCCGGGCTGAGCATGCACTCTTTGCCGCTCCCCCGTGCATGCGCGTTAGCAAAACCCCGCGTCTTCCGACTGGTCCTACCGGGGGTATCCACGCCCTGCCCCTCCCCTCGGTCGATGGCGCCATGTTTAGCNGCAGATTTTTGGGAAGGTTCCGAGGGGGGATGGGGATCTGACAGGTTCGGCGGGAGAGTCAGGAGGTTTTCTGGGGGCACCCGGGGGTTTTCTGGGGGCATTGGGGGGCTTGGGCTTGGGGTCAGGGAGGGGGAAAACCCCCCCTCGGTTCTCATGAATCCCCGCCCTCAGGCAGACCGCTTTCAGAGGCAGTTTGCGTCGCTGCTCCTATTCCAAGCTTCAGTGTAGCTAATAAACATACGCACGCAGCGTTCCAAGTCTCCTGTTCTTCAAGCGCCTTGCACAGGGCTTGTTCGACTTTACCCCACGCCTTAAGGCTTTTGCTGCTGCCTGAGGACTTCGTATCCTCTGCTAGGGCGGCCGTGCATCTCTCCCATACCTCCGAATGGAGTATTTCTATGGGACGTTCAATCGCCCCAAGCTCTAATAGCCTTGCAATAGCAAAGTTAACATCTTTGAGCTTACATTCAATTCCCCACTGCTTATGAATCAAACTCACGACCTTTGCGATGGCTTCCATAGCTCTCGCTGGTCCAGGGACATCTCCTATGCCGGAGTCAGTTCCCGCCGCTCCGGCTGCTGCTTCTTGTCCAGGCGAAAACCCGATTTCCAGATCGTCTTACTCCCGGGTGTTCGGCGCCAGATTTGTTGCCTTCTGATTTGAAGACAAGACGACCTGGCTCAGAGAATAGCACGGCGGCTCAGCCTCGCCCGGGCCACTCGGTCCATTGACACACTAACACCAATGTGGTGGATGGTCAAAATGGCGTTTATTACCTTACCTCATGGAACTAAATAGTCAAGGGGGCTTCGCTACGTCAGAGGGGGACGGTAAGGCCAGGTATGGTTAGTGGGGAATGGAAAACTACTGGAGTTAGGAGGGGTTGCATACCAAGGGGGAAAATTGCGTATCACAGGTGAGGGGGGAAGGGTCCTGCTGCTTTCTGTCACATCCCTAGATCTTCCGCGCCGCCTGTCCCTGTCTACCACACCACAGCCACTCCAATTAAATGAAGATCCTTGGACATTACATGACTTGCAAAAGCTACTCAGGACCATCAGTTGGGTCAGACCCCTACTCAGAATTACAGAGATCTAGCTCCACTCTTTATGTTGTTCAAATGAAATTCTGAACTGAACTCACCCAGACAACTATCTAATGAGGCAAAAGATGCCCTGGATAAAGTGTCTTGAGCCATCCCAACTTTGCCCTTCCTGTTAGCCATTTTGGGAACTGGACCCTAGTTACACGTCCTGATTTTTCAAGGGGGGTCTTGATATACCTGACCCTTTGTTAATATTGGAATGGGTTTTTCTGCCACCCCAACCAGTAAAAGCCCTAATAACAAAACCAGAAATGATGATTCAGCTCATCATAAGAGCCAAGTGGCAATTGAATTCCCTTTCAGGAAGGGGTTTCCTTATCATATTCTTACCAGTTACTACAATATATTTAAATTGGGTACTTCAACAATGAGAACATCTACAAATTGCACTAGAAAATTTTACAGGTTAAATTTCAACACACTATCCTCAACCTAAGTTGTTACATTCTTCCTTTAATTCCTAATTTAACTTAATTCCTAAGCCATTGAAAAGTGAAGTGCACTTACACGCGAATCACGTTATTCACAGATGGGTCAGGAAAATCCAATGAATCAGTCATCGTCTGGCAAGACCACAGTACACAAAGTTGGGAACCAAATATTGAAACAATATAAGGCTCCCCTCAAATTTTTGAGTTGCTTGCAGTTGTTAGACCATTTTCAAAATTTACTTGTCCTTTTAATTTGGTTACAGATTCTGTTTATGTTGCAGGAGTTGTGGAGATAGCATAAAAAATTCATTTTTGAAGACAGTTTCTAATGATCAGTTGTATACTTGCTTAAAAAATTTATTTTCATCCTTTCTCAGAGACAGCAACCCTACTTTGTTATGCATGTACGTTCATGTACTTCCTTACCAGGAAACATCACGGAAGGAAATGCATAAACTGACATCCTTGCCACAATGGTACTGCCCACATTGCCAAACATTTTTGAGCATGCATGTTTAAGTCATTCCTTTTTCCACCAGAATTTGGCAGCAGAAGCTGCTGCTTTAAACTGAGTGTTTAACATCACAAGGGACCAGGCCCAAGCAATCGTTGCCGCATGCCCCAACTGCCAGAAGTTCTCTTTACCACTGGTAGGGACAGGAGTAAATCCTAGAAGGCTTCATAGTTTACATATCTGGCAAAGTGACATTACTCATTATGCACCCTTTGGTTGTTTCAAATATTTGGACGTCTCAAAAGATAGCTTTTCTGGAGCTGTTTTTGCTTCTGCTCATATAGGCGAAGTAGCCAAGGATGTTATTAAGCATTTTTTACATGCCTTTTCAACCTTGGGTATTCCTCAGGAAATTAAGACGGATAACAGACCTGCTTATGTCTCCAAAAGACATGATACATTTTCAGTCAATGGGGAATAAAACACACTATGGGTATCCCACATTCCCCCACAGTCCAATTCATCATTGAAATAGCACATAGATCCCTCAAACAGCTCTTAAAACAACAAAGAGGAGTAGAGACACTATCCTCCATAAAGCAAATTAATAAGACTGTAAACATATTTAATTTTTTGAACAATTCGTTTATGGAGTCAAGCCCTCCCATAAGAAGACACTGCACTAACACCACACAAGCACAATTAAACAACTGACCCCCAGTTCTGATAAAATACTTAGATACCGGCCAAATTTTGGGACCCTTTCCACTAATAACCTGGGGATAAGATTATGCTTGTGTCTCAACAGGTGGAGGACCTCAACAGGTTCCTGCTAAGAACATCAAACCTACAGTCACTGCAAGAACATCAAGATGACAAAATGGAAGGACCCCAGGGAATGCTCAAAGACAGAAACATCCTAAAATGTACAGACAATAACCTCTAACCTATAACTGTCTACCTGTTGCAAAATTTTGTAGCCGTATTTTCTAAATTTTGCAAGACCACACACCCGGACATGACCTTTGAGTACAGCCTATTTGAGATCTTGCTCCTTATCAGCAGCTGGGTAGTCCTGCAGCTGAAACAGAATGTTTGGGTAACCTCAGCCAGCATCACACAGAAAGAAACCCTTTGTGTTTTCGTTGCCACCTTGGATGACCCCTTTTCCACGTGCTTGGTAGGACTGCCAAAGGATTCATGGCCAGTACTGGAGGATGCCATCCATATCTTGCAAAGCAACAGTCCCAATGACAAATGGGCCTGCAGCCCAGTAAATGCCTGAGACTATTAGACCCTTAGACTTCCACATGCACCACTAGAACCTCAAGAAATAGAGCTCCTTGGTTTTATTAAAATGGATTTTTGCATTAAATTCTATTATAGGAAAAAAATCCCAATTAAACAGAAAAGATGGTGGGAAACCTCAGCTTATAGAGGAAGATGAAATAATCCTGTGGGATGTCTTCCCCTGTCTCAGTTGGAAGTGTCTGCTAGGGAGGGCAGAAGCCTCCCCTGGAATGAAAATTGTAAACTTCCTCTCTCCGAATTATTATAATTTTGAAATCAAGGGGCTCTCAGGCAAAGATACAGGGATAGGAATAACAGTTCTTTATTAGTATGTGTAACAAGGCAAACAGTTAATAACAAAACAGAACCAACGACCTTGTGACAGCCTTCTCGGCCAAGACAGGAGAGGATGAAGGGGGGCTTCGCTTCACAAACCCGCTGTAGTAGTCGATCCTGATGCTCCTGCAGGACTCTGTGGAACACCCAGCTGGAATGGCAGGAATGCGCAGAAATCCTGGGCCAGTGGATGAGATGCATCAGAAGCTCCATGGCGGTGGCTGGCACTGCAGGATATGATGGAAGGACAAGGGGTGTGGGAGACCACAGATGAAGAAGAAAAAACAGGAAGCAGCTCCAGCCGGGTTATGGCAGATTCCTTTCTCCAATCAACAACAACTTGGACTATCTCCTGATCTGAAGCCAAAGAACCCAGGCAGCCTGCAGCTGCCCCTGCCTTCTCTTTTACCTGCCCCACTTCCCCACTGGGCCCAGTCACGCCTTCTTTTTTCTCAAGCACCCAATAAGTACCAGCAGTCAGGTCTCCCCACAACTAATGGAGAAAAATTCTATAGGTGAGGAGGAACAAAAGGAAGGACCTCTAACCCCCATCACCCCATCTATAGGAATGAGATCCCATGGTGCAATTATACCTCGCCTGAACCCTCTCAGTCAAGTGACAACCCCTTACAGCTACCACCTGGAATATTTCTGATTTGCAGAGACAGGGCATGGCATTCCATTCCTTCACACATCAAGGATGGACTGTGTAGCTTGGGGAGACTTACTTTGGTAATACCCAACAATGATTCATAATAAGAAGACATGATGACTGGGAGGGAGAAAAATGTTTAACCACCAAGTCGAAAAGGATTGCAATGACAGAATTACTTACTGGAGCAGGTCAAAAAGGATCGCAGCATCGGCACTGTTACTGTGGGTGGCTGCAGCAAAAGCATTAAGACAATTAGATGGTCTTGGGTGTTGGTTACGTGAGCAAACCAATGCTACATTCATTGCCCTAAGTGAGCTACTAACAGATGTTGACAGTATCAGGTATCTCACACTGCAAAATAGGGCTGCAGTTGAGTCACTGCTGCTAGCACAAGGACATTGCTGCCAGGACTATGCAGTAATGTGCTGCATGAACTTCTCCAACGACAGTAAATCTATACACCAAAGCATTCAGTCACTGTAAGAAAGAGTTAAGAAACCAAAAATTGAACATGGTAAAGACTGATTTGATGGACTGAATTATCTGGTTGGGTTCTAGCTTTAATCAAAATGAGTTTGTTGATTCTTGTGGTTGTGGTCATTGCACTTATGTTGATACCCTGCTTTGTGAGTTGTCTATTAAAAGTCTTTGGGAATTTTTGCTGGAAATTGCAGCAGAAAGGGGGAGATGCGGGAGTCCGGCTCTCTGAGATGGACAGGGGCTGGCCTCGACTGATTACATAGGAGGCATCAACTTAAGGCCATGGAACCAAGACACCAAGACGGAAAACGCCTAGCTAAGTTGCAGTGAGAAGAACAAGATCATGAGAATTAATATGTTAATGTTGTCATTCCATACTAAGCAATGTTTCTGGTTCTTGTTTCTGATTGGTTGGATATGTTTTCCATATATTATTATGTTTCCAGTTCTTGTTTTTCATTGGACCTTGTGCCCTCAACCATGCTGCATATATATGTTTGTCCCATTGTTCCATCTTTGAGGATCATCCCTGCACCATGTACAGCTTTTGCTCCCTTTTATTATTTTTGATTGCCATTAACTGCTCTTATGCATGATACCAGGGTCCTGGCTAGCTCTCCCACATGGCACCACACCGACAGTGGGAAACAGCTCCCAATCTGAATGTCAGGAGCTAAGCCTTAGAGCTGCTGCTCTACAGTACATCCTAGCTATAGGAGGTAAAGGATTGAGGGAGAAGCTCTCAGCTTAGGTTCCAGGCAACAGTTTAAACCTCAAAAATCAGACACTGGTGCCCCCACCACCTCTGTGCACACGATTTTATCTGAGGGTGGTTCAAGGGGAGGGTACAATTCTTTGACCAATGGGGACTATGGAAAGGAGGAGCAAAGGGAGGGGATTACAAATGAGGCACCAATAAGGGAACACAGTGGGAGGGAACAGCTCACATAAACTAACTAGGACATTGAATAACAGGGGATTGACAGGGAGCTTTCTGGAACAAGGGGCTAGTTCAAGGGGTGATTGACAAGCCAATGGGAGGGGAGACAGAGAACTTCCTGGGTAAAGGGGCAGGGTTTATAATGATGGATAGGGAAGGCACTGGAATAAGGGGTTGGGTTACAATGATAGGCAGCATAGGAGAAAATACAACTTAGAGTAGAACCAACAACATAGGGGAAGGTTACTTAACAATACAGACAGTATTTGAACCAAATACAATGAACAAAACCACACCACACTCTTACTTTTCAGATATCCTCATCGCACCCGTCCCTATTTTAATTTTGCCACAAACTTCCGGCTGACCTGGTCTTGAGGTGGTGGACACTAAATCATGACATTAATCTATCAAAATCACATACTGACATCAATAGATATGACAAACTAAATACATGAAGAGTTGAAAAAGGTCTGTTTACCATGCTTAGTGTTTGCAAAACGATTTGTATTTCCCTTCAGATTGAAACACTGCACTGGATTTGTACATAGATATCTATATTCTTATTTTCTATGATTTTGTAAATTGCCATTAATATTTACTCTGATTCAGATTTTGCTGGTTTTGCTGATGATAGCACTTCCTTATTTGAACACACAATAATATGATGAAAACATTATTTAGTGAGAGTGAGATATATTGATCGATTGTGAAAGAATAATTGCAATTTTACAAAAGCATGCAAGATATATTCTTCATGATTAAACAATATCACTTTGTATGAAGTTGCATATAAAATTGTGCTTCAGAAAACTGGGAGAAGACGGTGCTCTTTCAAGGGTATATAAATGATATCAGAATATCAATTACCACAGAAACCAAGTACTTCGATTACTTTAAGAAGGTGCTCAACAAAACTGGTTGGTTGAATGATAAACCCCAAAATATCAGTTGGTCAAAGATATGTTGCAAAGTAAGTTGTTTGCTATGGGAAGAGACCACTTAATCTGTCACAAACCTTAAATCAAGAACATCATACCTGAAGTCCAACCTGTGCACTTCTGTAGGCTGAACTCCTGGCCTACACTGCATGAAGGACCACAAAAAGGCATTCTGCCTTAGGGTGAGAGTTCTTGGCTAATAAATCCCCTCTGCTAAGCAAAAAATCATAATGGGATGGATGAGATTTAAAGTGTTTAGACCTAAGAAGAGCATTTTGTGCCACATAAATACCTTGAAAAACATAAGGACCGCTTTTGATATCTTTCTTTTGTGAAAATTAACCACTTATAGCTACTTCTTCCTACCCGTCTTTTATTCATTCTCCTGAGAAGTACTTTTCTTATGCCTTGTGGTAATGTATCTGCCAACAAACAGTTGGATAAACTGTTCTGGAAAGCAGACCAGCTGGAATTGAATGGGGCACTGAGAGACTGCCACATGCTTTTGAGTTTTTCAGAAAGCTGAGAATCTGCACCAGTAACCTGTAATAAATCAGAAACAAAAAAACTCACAGTGCATCAGCAATAGCATCACTCACAGCAGAGGGAAAATAGGGATGTGGAAGTCCATCAAAACTGCAGAGGGATTCAGCATGAGATGGTAAAACAACACAAATGAGTTTCAGGCAGGGATTTCAAGGAAAAAATATTGTCATCATTAATAAAATGAGGAAAACTGCACTTGATTTGTATACTACTTTCCTTGAATTTTAGAGAAGGTAATTTCTGTATTGTGGCCTGTCTACAGTCAGCAGGACTTGAGAAATGACTTGAAAAGATGGTTTTGATGTGTTAATACAACCCATTCACAATTGTAACTTTTCTTTAATGTTTTTGAGACGCAAATAGGGAGTGAAATACAAGAATAGTCTATGTCTGTGAGGTCCTCTATCTCTTAGTCCACTTAGTCCTTCTTGCATTTTATGGCCATGCAGATATTAATGTGCTGTAGAAAAGATGCTTGGGGGAAGCTGGCTTGTTGCCTTTGAAAAAATTCACCCTCCTGTGCAAACTGCTGTTGGCTCAGACAGACCTCTGAAAGGGAATCCAGGAGCCGGCTGCAGCCTGAATTAACTGTAACATAAGGCTACAGATGGCTTGTGGGCTGAAACAAAGTGCTGTTTCATTGCTAAGTGCTTAATTGATTTGCAGGGAAATTTTAGAATAATAGTTTGAACCAGTCACTTGAAATATCTTTATTTTTTTCTTAAGCAAGGAAATTGTCAGCATTTAGATTTTTTCTTTAAAAGGTCATGGATGAGTGGTTGACCTGTAAGTGGAAAAAAATTGCATATCTTGAGGTCACTAGCTTTCAGATGGGGCCATCTGCTTCAAATTGTTGGGGAATAAAAGGGCAGAGTGTTTTGCTGGAAATTAATGAATTGATTGAAACGTGCTCAGGAAAGTTAATTTTGCTACAAGGGAAAAAACAATTTATTATCTCATCTAGAGATCACCTTCTACCTTAAGCCATAAAGACTCCAGAAGCAGGCTGGGTGAAGATACTGGAGAATAAATTTCATGGGAAATCCTTCATTGGATGGACTGGATGAAGTAAATAGTCTTCTGTGCCTCTAATTTTGAAGTATCTATAATTTTCTCATTAAAATCTCATTCTAGCTAGTGCCACTACAGATGCAAAATTTATTTTTATGTGTGTCTGATCTTCCCTTTAGAGCTGTAAAAGCTCCCTGCTTCAATCTTGTAAAATAGATCAAATGAAACAATGGGTGAGTATGTTTGTCTGTAATTTACCAGTCTATTAGATGCTTTTGTGGTCCTTGTTGCATATATGAGACTCGAGTATCTCATCTCATCTCTGTGAGACCAGAATGTTCTTATTTTCATTTCATCAAATAGGATGAAAGGGTCACACAGACTTCTTTGACACTGCACAAATCTCAGCCTTGGACGTCTGAACTCCTTGACCATCACACTATTTGCAGGTCCAGAAAGAACTGCACACAAGTGCTGGGACTGAGAAAGGAAATTTACTCTGTTTATAATGACTCTGTTTATAATTAGTTCTAATTTATTCTAGGTACAAACATTTTTCAATGTGTTTCTGTTCATGACTTTATTATATGATCATACTGGGCTGCAAGAAAGCAAACATCATATACCTAATTAAGTTATCTATTGTGTTTGCAGAGATTAATGTACAAATAATGAAAATTTAGGTCATTTTTTGGTAGTATATCCTCTTCTGGTGCATGTTGTTCTTAGTAGCAATGGTAAGCAAACATGGTGCTTTGAATCAGAGTTCTGACACAGCACAAAACCACTTTTAGGATGGGAAAAATGATGGCAGCAGTTTCTTAAATAGAAAATCTCTCTTCTGGACTAAAAGATTGTGCATGAAAGTGAGCAGAGATTGCATGATGAGAGTGTCCACACACTAGGAAAATAAGCTGAGGAAAAGGCAGAGAATTTGGGTGTGTAAGAGAAGTAGCTGATGTGTGAGAGAGCTCTGCAAAGACTGAGAATAAATAAACAGGAAGAAAGACATGAAGACATAAACAGGGTGGCTTGCCAGTTGCAGAAGTTAAATTTAAATGTAATTTGGTAACTGCAGTCTGGGAAGGTGGACTTGAGGGAATAAGTGATCTGGGGCTAGGAGGGTCAGACAGTAATATCTCAGGTGCAAGTGTGTAGACAAAAATTCCCAAGTGGTTGGAGACTGATCCATGGAAGGCTACTCCCCAACATAATATCTGACTGTTCACACTGAAAAAGACATTAACAAGAGCTCTTGGTTCATGAGTAGGCAGTTTTTGAATGTTGCACTTGCTGTCTCTCTTCAGAGAACTTGTTATAGATAAAGTCAACCCAGAGCCAATTTGGGTAAATGCAAGTTCTAATTTATTAAGCAAGCACGGGTAATTAGACAGCGCTGGGCGGCCAGGGAGCCTGCTCCACCAATCAACATGCAAAGAGTACAGGTGAGAGCATAGCTTATGTACGGTTCAGGCTTTTGTTTGGCAAAACGTCTTCTCCCCCCCGGCCCTCCGGTTTCCCTTTGTAGTGCACCTGCACCTTCTGTTGCTTGGTGGTGGTTTTAACCCTTTGATGGTCGTTGAGGCTGAAGTTTTTAGTCATCTTCAGGTTGCTGTCATGCGCAGTACATATGGTTATCACATTTGGAAAATATGTTTATTGGGCAGCATTTGGCCAGCTTTTATCTAGGCCTTCATACTATCTTAAGCAATAATAATTCTTCTGTGTAGCTTTAAGCACTGATTAGCTTTTCTATGTAACAATTTCTCTGTGTAACAATTTTTCTGTGTGGCTTTGAGCAACAACTGATAACAATTTCTCTAACTGATCCTAATGTGAATTTCAGCCCTCAGATGAAACAGGACTGAGAATTCCACCTAGGTTTTGCCACTCTTTTGAACCATGTTCTTAGTGTTGCCCAGGGATTTCCCTCTTTTAAACTCCTCATTTTTACCTGAACCTGGAATAGAATCCGGAATGTAGGTCTTAGTGTTTTCAAGTGCCTGGACAATGTGTAGCTGGGAGAAATGTCTGAGTCCAAGACCCAAATATCACCTCCATGGGCCTCTTGAACTCTATCTTATCTCTTCAGGTGTTCTTCAGTATCCCAATTTTCTGAGAGTGAGGTGCATAAATGTTTAATATATTACCTGGAACTAATGATGCTAGGAGGAGAACTGAAAATCAGTCAAGTTTTCTATTGCCAAAGGTTCTGCTTGTCTTCTCAGATGCAAAATCCCCAACTAATATTTTAAAAAGGGTAAACTCTCCTAAATCCTTTAAAGCACTGTAGTGCAAAGAATTCTGGCATCAGAACTCTATTAATGGAGAAGCTTGTATCCTCTAGCTTGTAGTATCCTATGAACTCTCCCATCTGAGTCAACTGCCAGGCCCCCAGCCCTGGAAACAGCCGTAACTACTCACCATAGAGTTAGACCTTCTGAGGGATATCAACAGACTCCCCCACGGATTTCTGTGTTGCAACTTCCCCCAGTTTCTCTTTTCCCTACCCCTCCCTGGAGACCCATTCCCTGGAGAACAATTCCCTCAGCCCAGCCCTTAGCCCTGTCCCCTGCCCCTTCCCCTTTATAAGCAGCCCACACCACGAGCTCATTCTCTTTTCCTGGCCAGGTTTGCCCCGCAGCAACTGTGACACTGGGCTGGAATAAAACCTTTCAAAAGAGCCTTTCTTTGCCTCTCTCACTGAGCCAGTGTGTTGGTTTGATGTTGGTTGGCATTTAAGAAGAAGGAAGAAAACCACTTACAGGAATGGTTTTCCTAAGAGAGGCTCCTGGGAGCTTTCTCTGTGTCTTGGAAAAGCCAATGGCTGTCTAGTTCTGAGAACTGACAGCTTTGTAAACCATTGAGAAGCTGGATCCGCCTCCGTGAATATCCCATTTTAAAACCCAAGAAGCTCCAAAAGTTCCTTTTGGCTTCTGGGTTCTGAAAGTATCAGCTCCGGGAGGGGAGTGCCGGCCCTGCTCGGCCGCGGCCTGCAGGCCCTGGGCGGGCCGGGCTCTGGGCCGGACCCCGGCGGCTGCCGGGCGGGCACTGCTGCTGAGAGCTCTTAAAGACCAGGCCCTGCCCTCCCCCGCAGCCTGTTCAGCGGCTGCCGGGCAGAGAGAAAGAAAACCCAGCACAGCTACAATCGTGCTCAATGCCTGCTGGCCTGGGTAAAGTGTTAACCCTTTCAGTGCACAGATGAGACCTGCAAAATACGATCCTTCTCTTGGGTGAGAGGAAGCACAGAGTGACAACTTAAAAACAGCAGTCAGTGAAAGAAAGACTAGGTTTCAGATAATAAAAGAATGAAAAAATGTCGAAATATTAAAACTAAAAATTCTTTTAGTAATACCACGAAAATAAACTATAATAACTACCATATTTCCTTTAATTCATAAAAAAAAACAAGTATGGGAAATTATAAGAGTATTCAAACATAAAGCTGACCAAAACCAACAAATGTTAAACAAAACGGTGACAGGCTAAAAAATTTGAACAAAGAGAAAAAAATAAGAGTAAAGAAGACTCTGTGTCTCAGAGAACAAAGAAAAAACCTCTGTTCTTAGAAATGAAGATAATTGCAAAAATCAATAAAAAAGGTCTTTCCTTTAAACAGCTCATCCTTAACAATGATACCCCATAAATTAATATAACCCATTGACTCAGTTGTGAAAATAAAAAGAATTTCACAATAACAGTTTTTTCTAAACCGGACAGCTGCTATTTGTGAAGATGCAAAGCCACAAGAAAACTGTATTCTTATAAAGATTTCTCTGCAGTGTTGTGAAAAAACCTCGCCCTATGAAAACTAAAAAAAAAAAAAATTGTAGAAGTGATAACTAATTTTAAAAATCCCAAGTTTTTTTTACGTTGTCAAATGGAAAAAGAAAGAAGGTGGGCAGGGGAGGGAAAGTATTCTAAAAGTTTCATTCTGAATTTCTTTTTTTTCCCTATTCTTTCAGTTTTGTTAATAAAACTTTCTTTATAGTCTTAAAGTTTGAACTTATTCTTCCTTGCCTCACAGCAAAAAAGGAATAAATACACTGGTAAGTTTAGCTAGTTGTAAACCCACCACAGCCAGCCATGGTAGGTGTGGAGTGGAGGTTTGACTGTGTTGCCTGAATGTTAACTCGCTTCTCCACAGCAAAGGCTTGTTTGGAACAGATATAAGGCATGCAGCTCCTACCATCCCAACATCCATATTTATACTAGCTTTCACTTCTGCTGAATGTTACCCCTAGTCAATATCTCACCATACACCTGGGAAGTCATTACATGGTGGAGGTGTTTGGTAAGAGTCCTGACCTATGTCTCAGTTCATAGGAAGGTTTAAAGTAGCAATGGAGGTTCTGGCCAGGAAAAAGCCTGGAGCTATAGTGAGAGTTCAGTCTGTCACAGCAGGCTAAGGCTACTGCTAGGTTATTTAGCCTGGGTAAAAAAGTAGCTCAGAGATTTCAAAAGGTTATGACTTATGTTTTAGCCTTTTTGGCTATTCAAACTCTATTGCTGGCTTTCTTATTCTCCAAATTCTAATCCTTATTCAAGACATAATGCTCAGCTGCTGCTGAGCCTATGTGCGTTCCCAGATTATTGCTAGTGGGATAATTCTAATGACCTGCCCACATTTAGTTTTGAAAAACTTTGAGCCCTCTGTTCCTCTGTCTTGTCTTGCCTTCCACTAACCCCTTCCCCTAAAACAAACCCTAACTCTAGGTTCTGTTTGTATATCCATACTCCACATTGTTGGGAAGGGAATTCTATCTGCATTCTCCAGTTTATTCTATTAGAGGTTTTGTTTGCAGCATGAAAGTCTTTCCCAGTTTTCTCAAGGCTCTTAATTCTAACTGGTCATTGAGACAGCAATATTTTACCCTGCAGTGCCTGCAGTAGTTTTCAAAACACTCTGGAAGACATTTAATGAGTTAAAATGTTAGGTAATGTTTTTTTTTTAATTTTAATAGTGTTAAAATGTTTAACAGTCAAAATGTTTGCTGTGCTCTGCTGCATCTAGTACAGTATCTACAGGTAAATGCAGTCTTTAGCCCAAAAGGCTTAATTTAATTACGCAAAAAAAACCACAGATGATCTAATTGATATTATCTATCAACACTCTGACAAGAGAACAGTCTGGAAGAAGAAATGACTGCAGATGTCCCCTGTTCACCACCTATCACAGGATGAAGAGTAAAGGCATGTATAAGGGCCAGCTGCACCCATTTCTTCCTTTCACTGATCGTGCTCCCCACAGACATTTCTCTCCATTGTATGTTTGTATTGGGAATCAGTCTTTCCAGCATCAAGCAGATTTTGGCACCAATGGAAATAAAAACTTCAGAAATTAACCAGCATCAAGCAGATTTTGGCACCAATGGAAATAAAAACTTCAGAAATTAAAACACATCCAGAAAAAGACAGACAATCTATGCAGAAATAAGGAACAGCAAAATTATCCAGGCATGAATTACAACCTCTCTTGGCAGCAACACGAGGGGAGTGGAGCAGCAATTAAAATGAGATAAACCATACCCATTGGACCTGGGATGCCTGATATGACTGACTGATGCCAGACACAGCTAGGCTTGCAGCCATTCTCTAGTAATGCGGTCCTATTGAATAAAGCCTGTATCTGTAGGCTAATGGTTTGAAATTGCTCAGAGATTCAGTAAAATCTCTGAGGAGAAAGAGAAAATAATAGTAATTTAGATAAATGATAGGAGTCTCTACAGAACAAAAGCATTTTAATACAAATGTGCCTTTGTGGTGGTGTGTGTACTCTGCGGTTGAAAATTGGACATTTTCTACTCATGCAACACAAAGCCAACTGTTTGGCCCATTGTGAAAGCCTCCATTTGCTAAGTCTCAGTTGCACATGCAAGGCATCAGGCCCAAAAAAGACTGGTTTAATACTGAAAATATGAAAACATTCAAAAAAACCACACACAAGAAAAATGGCAGAGGGACAGATTGGCAATCACACAATGACCTGATTACAGAGTCATAATCATTACAGAGATATTAAAAGCATCATCCATGCCAGATGGACCAGGTACATCTACTCATGAGACACCTGTTTTACTCAAGTGTGAAGCAATTCCAGTCAGACAGAATCAGATGTAGGATGGATGGATCCAGGCAGTCACTGTGGGAGAACATACATACTATGTGGATTAATCACCAGACAAGTCTGGCGCAAACCCTGTCTGCTTTACCAAGGTCAAAAGAAGTTGTAACTGGCATATTTTCTACTGTTCTGGGTTACTTCCACTGGCTCATGCTTAGTTCCTGTAAAAAGCAAAATCTGAAGAGCTTTGGATGTTTGCTGCATAGATTATATAATATACTTTGTCCTGGGTTATAGTCTGGTGAAACCTGTCAACGCTATTCTTATTTTTACCATGTGAGGATATATCTCTGCCTAATTCTGAGTGTTAGAGAACAGCATCAATATGAGCAAGATCTGTCTAAATGCAAATCTTAAATACACTCCTGAATACTTAGTTGTACAGGTGGATTGTATCTACTACTGGCCGTGTACAGACATTCTGTAAACAGCATTGCTGAACTCTTGAATATAGAAGAGCAGCTCCAGGGGAAAACACCTACTGAGTTTTTGGATTTCTCATGCTCATCCTCTGAATCCACTGATCTAATATCAATCTTTGTATAAAGGGAAAGAAAGTCATGGCAAGGTGAAAGTACTTTTAGCAAATTGTCTTCTCAAAAAATATACACAGATTTAAAGTTATTTCCTTACAGATGCACTGAAAGATGTCTGTAATTATTGATTTATACTGTTTCAATTTTCCTATCCTAAGAAGAGCAAAGTTTTATTATCTCCAGTATGAGAAATAAGAATCAGGTTTTCCTCTATCTTTCATTTGCTTTGTTTTCTTCGGGTTGGAATAATAAAGACGATGTGCAATTGTTATTATCATGTATAATGAAATGATACTATGAATGTCATTCCCTCTATATCTTTTGGGAGGAAGAAGGAACCAAAGCAGAATAGTGATTTATGTTCTTTGCCATATGGTTAATACACAGGCTCCTTGAAAGATTCCTACAGTAGTGCTAATAGACTTTGTTGTCAGTTTGCACAGTATGGGTGAATAGCATGCATTCAAATCAGGAAAATAATGAAATACTTTTCTGAATTTCATCATTTTATATTCTATCTATGTTGCATCTAATCACTATTAATTTTCCTTAAGAAAATCAGGGGGAATAAAGATTGCTATTTATTGGGGGTTAGGTGTTCTTTTGGTCCTTCTCACCTATAGAATTTTCCCCATTATTTGTGGGGAAACCTGACTGCTGGTACTTATTGGGTGCTTGAGAAGACAAAGAATTTGGCTGGGCCCAGTGGGGAAGGTGGGGGCAGTTGCAGGTTGGCTGGGGTCTTGGGCTTCAGATCAGGACACACTCCAAGCTGTTGTTGCTTGGAGAAAGGAATTCATCATAACCCAGAAGGAGCTGCTGCTTCTTTTTTTTTTCTTCTGTGCCACCTCTTGCTGCACCCCCTGGTCCTGCCATGATATCCTGCAGTGCCAGGCACCGCCGCGGAGCTTCCGGATACAACTCGACTATTGGCCCAGGATTTCTGCACATTCCTGCCATTCCAGCGGGTTGTTCCTCAGAGTCCTGCAGGAGCACCGGGATCAACTGCCTGCAGGGGGTTTCTGAAGCAAAGCCTCTTCTCCATCCTTTCCCATCTCAGCCAAGAATGCTGTCATGGGTCCCTGGTTCTGTGATGCTGTGATTGTTAGGAAATGGAAAACTGTGAGATTAAAGACCAGAAATAAAAAAAGAACTTGAGAACTGTACTGACATGTGAACAACAGGTTGGAGTAAATTTTGGACTTCAGCTGTTGAGCTTCTGTGAAAGTCTTATGGCTGACTTGTAATAGAATCTGAAATGGAAGTAGAATGGAACAACCTGAAATGGGCAGCTATTAAAAAAAATTCTTTGAAAGAGTACAAGGTTAAAATTACCCAAGAACTGGCAGTCAAACAGCATTCAGGTGAATTGTGGTTGTGTTGAATCAAGGCTTATATTGATGTTTTCAGGCACATTTACTCTTCTCATCTGGCCATCTGTTGAAATGCTATTATCTCTGAAGGTGATCAAACAAGATCATCCAGTTCTGATTTATGTAAGCAGGAGATCAACCGCCATCCTTTGTGAAAGTGAGGCTAAAAATAACCCAGAAGACCAGCTCTGTATTTCATGTTCTAAAATGTTGTTATATTTCCTCTGTGAGAAGAAAAAAGAAAGACCAAAGAAACTGAAATTAGGGAATTTTTAACAAAGCAGAACAGTATCTATCATTGTAGACAATGTTGTTGGCATATAAACTTATTTTACTATTAACTGCAATTTATTTTTCCTTCTCTTGTAGCCATCTCATAAGCCTGCAGGTAAATTCTTATGATGGATCTCTGATTCTACCATGTTATTATATTGCTTTTAGAGTGTGTAAAACAACAAAAAAACCTGTGTTATGCACACCCAAGAAATATAACAGCAATAGAGCACATCTGCATATCTCACAGCTAGTAGCTTTACTGGCTATGTATCATGATTTTGTAATGATCTCACAGTGGTACACATTCTGATTAAAATATTATCCTAAGCCCTCTGCAACTGGCAAAGTAATTCTAAATAACCCCTTCTGATGCACATCACTGGAGCCCAGGCTAGCTCTGACAGACACACTGGTGCTGCGCCAGGTGTGGTGAACTGCCTTGGCACTAGAATGGCCAAACACAGACCCTTTAAAGCTGCTTGCTTTACAGTGTACACTCAGTGTCTGGGCTCAGGTAAAGGAGAAAGGAGGAGACTCTCTATGTGAGGTTCCAGGAGGGAAAGCTTTATTAGTGCCGACGGGATCACGGATAGAAGAGTGCCCAACAAGGAAAAATACCAGCTTAAAAAAAAGGGGAGGATCAAAGGGAGAACACAAAGCTTCAACCAATGGGGAAGACATAGGGGAAGAGTACAGGGCGGGATTTACATTGCTTAAGCCAAGGGGGAAGACAAGGGGCGGAGAATGAGTCACATAGACCAATGGGGCATAGAGGATTAAGAGATTGACAGGGAAGGGTCGAGAACAAGGGGTAGGCACATGTTGCGGCAGGTATTTATTTTGCTTATTAAGTTAAAAGTTTCTGTGTCCCACTCCATTCCCTGCCTGTCCCTCTTTTCTCCTCAGGGTGGGAAAGACGGGGCCAAGCCAGGCCTGCCATTCCCACCATGCCACTCCAGAACTGCCCCTTTTCACATACCTCCACAGCTCCGCTGCCCCTCCTCCCTGGCTCTTAGCAGGTTCTGGGTACCCCATCCCTGAGGTGTCAGTCCATAATTAAGCCTTTCCACTTTCCCTGTCTGTCTGCCCGATTCCAGCCCTTTGTTCTAGCAAATTCTGTGTCATTTGTCCATCTCTCCATCCTGTCTCTCTGTCCCCTTTGGGAAATCCCCTGATCACTGATACTTCATTAGAAGATCCCTATGTCAAGTCCAAGTGCAAGGTGCTGCACCTGGGTTAGGCCAATCCCAGATATGAGTTCAGGCTGGGAGAAGAATTCTCTGGGAGTTCTATGGAGAAGGGTTTGGGGGTTCTGGTGGACAAAAGGGTGGAACTGAGCAAGCAGTAGGCACTTGGAGCACAAAAGGCCAACTGTATCCTAGACTGCATTCAAAGAGGAGTAACCAGCAAATGGAAAGAGGTGATTTTCCTCCTCTACTCTGTCGTCATACAAGACCCCAGCTGGAGTGAGTGTTGCATCCAGGGCTGAGGTCCTCAGTACAAGAAAGACTGAGCCTGTTGGAGTGGATCCAGAGGAGTGCCATGAAGATAAGAAGAGGACTGGAGCACCTCTCCTATGTGACAAACTGAATTGTTCAGCCTGGAGAGGAAAAGGCTTCAGAGACATCCAATCAAGGCCTTCCAAGCCCTAAAGGGAACTTAAAAAGAAGAGAGAGAGGGGTTTTTTTCAAGAGCAGATAATAAGACAAGAGGGAACTACTTGAAACCAAAAGAGAAGAGATTTAGATCAGATGTTAGGAAGAAACTCTTTACAGTGAGAGTGCTAAGACACTGGAACAGGTTGGCCAGAGAAGTTGTGGATGCCCCATCTCTGGAAGTGTTCAAGGGCAGGTTGGATGAGGCCCTGCATAATCTGATCTAGTGGGTGGCATCCGAGCCCTTGGCATAACACTTGGATCTAGATGATATTTCGAGTCCCTTCCAACCCAATCCATTCTATAAATCTGTGATTTTATGATATCATGCTGAATATTAACACCCCTAATCCTCCCTCCTTGTGACATTAAGTGCCTGTCTGGTGGGTTGAAATGGATATAGAGAATTTTTTTACAGTGGACAAGGCTTACCGCCCTCAATGATGAAGCTGGGAAGTGCCTTGAAGTAAGCTGTTCTCCCAAAACATGACCTAATAATCTCTGTAATCAGCAAAGAGAGTGGGAAAGAATTTCCTTTGCAGGAATCTTGACACAGTATAAACCAACCACCAAAGAAATCAAGCTTAATTTTTTTTTTCACACTGGATTTTAGAATTTTGTCACTAGAGTCCATGGAATGAACCACACAAACACAGCGCTGTGTCAGAAAGAAGGGCATTTACTCTTTGACCTCAATATTTATAGATTCTGGACAATGACCAGGGATTGGAGAGTAAGGTTACCACCTTTCCAATCACACTGGTCAGACCAAAAGTCCATCAAATGACATCTCTTAGAAGGATTGTGGTAAACAACTTATGTTTACAGAACACTCGTGAGAAAGTGACTACAACTATGAACACACTCATCAGAAGGCTATAATTTCAGGGCGACATGATTTTCGTCAGAAAAGATGCATTCCTTACTGTTATGTGTCTAAAAAGACACATGGCTGAGGACTAAATTCTGGTATCCTGGAAAAATCATTGATTTGGCACAGCATATGCATACCCACCTAATTTTGACCAGCTGTTTCAGTTGTGAAGTTCATGTTTGTATTTACTCTGACTGGGCATGTAGTGTTCCAAAACTCACTGCATTTTTGAGGTTAAACGAATGTAGTTTCACACATAATTAGATTCTGCAATTAAGCACTTTCAGGGCTTAGTGTAAGGTGCATGTAAGTGGGAGAAAGCAAGGGACCTTTGTGACCAAAATAAACTGCCCTCACTCATCCTTTACCTTTTATGTAGCAGATTACTTGAGTGAGGAAAGACAAGAGTTTGGGATTCTGGTCAGTCTCAACACAGTGGTGAGAGAAGCACCTTTCTCACCTTCTCACATTGCACCTGGAGCCTGGTATTCTCTGCTGGCTCAGGATCTAACCCTTGCTTTGTAAATCTGCTTTAGCCTGCAAAAATTTGTGAAGCTAAAAAATAAGGAAAGCTGATATCTCTACATGTTATTTATAACGTATTAGTAGTATAGGGGAAAAGCATCAGTGACCTGTTCTTTTCTGCTTGTTAGTTTCTCTGCTAACAGCTTGTATCAAGGATCTCAAGTGAATGAATCTTTCATCTGAGAGCTTTGGGTTTCATTTGCCACTGACTACTGGTCTAATTGCATTCCAACCCTGGATACAGAAAAGGGATTTAGCACAAGGATCCAAGGGCTTAAAAAGCTAAAGATAATGATAACAACCATGCTGGTGCAGAAACCAGGAACTCCCAGATGTCTTTAAGAGCACTAGATTTCTGTTTGACTCTGATTCCCAGACACAGCGATGTCAACGATGATGCAGTTGTCTTTATCTGGACAGAGAATCTTTCCACATTATGACAGAAATGACATTCACCTCAACATGTCTTATTAGGGACATAGCTTCCAGCCTGAGAAGACATGCCTTTGTGAAGGGAAGTTGTCATGCCACTGTATGCAGTGTCTAGAAATTAGAATTACTGGAGATTTATTGTAGTTGAAGGGACAAAAACTTGCATGCTCTCTCATTACTTCTTGTCACTAAGTCAGCCTGGAGTTGAAGATTGAAGGAGCAGAAACTTCACTTAGAAACCTAGAGCTGTTAATGAAATTTGCCATGTGATTCTTGTACAAGACAAGCACTTGAGGCATGAAAAATCAAGAGAAAAGTTAGAAGAATTCTGAGTGTTTGGACAATGGTTTGGTCTTGAGAGGAGTCATGATAACATCACTACTGGCACCAAAGCACATCCTGACAGTGTCTCCTCCAGCACTGGGATTTGCTGAGGCAGGCACAGCTAGCAGTTGCAGCAAGAAGAGCTGTCAGCCGCTCCATCTGTCTCCCAATCTGGACTGGACCTAGTGGATGGAAAGAGGTTTAGCCTTCCTCAGTGTCAAAGAACACACTTGTGGATGTTTAGCTGGGCTCCTGGATGCGCAGCTGCCATGGGCTCACTGTTGGATCATATAAACAATAAACCAGAGGTCCACAAGTGAGTCTGTTCCAGTGCTGTTACCAGAAGAAGCTGGAGTACTGAACAGGGGCCCCTCAAAGCTAAAGGAGAAGTGGGATTGACAGGATATCTTAGGGAATGGAAAATGTGGGTGCTGCCCTGTGTGTTTTTAAAAATTGACACCAGAAATCTAAAAAGATCAAAAATGGGGCATCAGGAAATTTGGGGTTTGTATCAATGCAATAACATTTTATTATATTAGAGCAACGTGGTTAGTTTTAGTCATTGTCTATATTTTTAATCTTACACTTCATGTTTTTATGATTTGGGGTAGGGTGTACACAACAGTGTTGGTCAACAGTGTTGACTAGATTTTTTTTCCTCCACATGCTTAAATGTTGTGATCATCAGAAAATTTCTGAATCTAGTCTGTGGGCAAAAATATGCATTTTTAGCATTTTAAGGAAAATGTTGATTTCCAAAAGAAATTGTAGTAGAATTTTTTGATCTGGAGAAACTCAGAGGGGAAGACTACAAAGTTTGGATATTGAATAGATATCCAGAGTTGATAAGAGCTAAAGGACAGGAGGATGGTCTTTGAACAGCTGAAGAAAAACACTGAGGAGGAAAACAGAGATGTAGTCCTACAGCTGTCAGAATTTATGGGAGAAATGGTTAGGCTGAGAAACACTTAAAACACAGAAGAAAAATTATTGTGATGGAAAAAGAATGAAGAATTGCTGTCCTGGATAGCCAGGCATCCAAAGCATTTTTAATGAGTATAGAAAAACCCTACTAGAAAATGGAGAGATCCTGGAGCTTATTTTGTCACTAAAATGAGCAATAGGACTATTGCATTAGTGTACAAAAGTTTTTTCCCAGTGATTACCTGTGTCACCTGATCTTGCCAACATTGCACTTATGCAGTGTTATATTATATATATATAACATAGCCAGAAGCTTTAAAACCCCTAAAGGATGCTGGAAAGACATATGGTGCAGAGTTTTAGGCACTGGGGAGTTACTCCTCACTACTTGACCCTTTCTTTGGAATAATATTTAGATTACATGGTTGAACTAAGCAAGTGCTTTTCCCAGATTGATATTGGCGCAAGGTTTGCAGGAGTTTGAATGAAACAAGAGATGATGGTCTTTCTACTCTTGCTTTTTTCCCTTGGGTAGCAGGTTATTGAGATAATTCATCTGCAGTGATTCCAGATACACAAACAGTAGAGACATAATTATAATTGTAACAAGTAAATACCTGTTTTCTGCAAATCAGTAGCTGTGAAAAGTCTCTGATTGATTTCTCCCTTCAACTACTAAAAAATGTGTTGGAAGAAGATATAGGGCTAAGAGATTGAATGAAAATTTAAAATCACTGATTTTTGAAAAAATGTGACTTTTTTTGAGGACTTCAGTAATGCACAAGTTTTGCTGTGAGGAAGACTGAAAGACTGTTTTTTGTATGTTTGCATATACGTATATATATACACACACATATATATACACACACATATATACACACATATATATATATATAATGGTTTTATTCTACCTTGCCTTCTTGAAATTTGCATAAAGTTCTCTTTGGGATTTAGATAAAATTCTTGAGACGTCATTTTTAGCAAACTACACATCATCCACATAAAAGTCCATTTCTCTTCACTTTTGAACTCTCCCTTGCATATACCAGTTATGATCATATGGTGTGTAAACATCTTTAGTTGTTTTTAATATTTTTAAAGAATAAATGGAATTGAAATTGATCAAAATTAGACACAACTGAATTAGAAAAACATTCCAAACTAAATTCTTGCTATTTCCTGTAAGTGTCCTGGGGGTCCTTTTCTTTAAAATAAAAAGTAAAAGGTAACTAGTAGTCTGTGATGCTAATTTCAAGTAGTCTGTGATGCTAATTTTATTATGAAGATAAGAACAGTTCAAAGCAGCACAGTAAAGCACAGTAAAGCACAGTACAGTAAAGAGTTTTAATACAGAATGAACTGTGAAACTTTCAGTTTGCTGACACAAATGTTGGGTAAGAATTGTTCACAATGTTCAAAATTGCACAGGAGAGCTTCAGTTTATTCACAAAACTTCTTTCTTGATAGGGAAAGCAGTGAAACAACTCCCTGCCTACTTGTCCTCCAGATGTGAAGTTTCTTGGTTTTCCTTAATTCTTTAGGACTTGGTTAAGTCAGTTTCCTTTTCCTATAAGTGGGCTGTGAGGGAAGAGACAGACAGAAGAGTGAAAGAAATGGGGAATTAAGGCACTGGAAGGGAAGACTAAAAAGACATTCTACTTTTACTCCCTGAGTGAGGAAAAAGATCCCTGAATTTTCTGTCTTATTCTGGGAAATATCAGTCTGTGAAAAACATATTATTCTTGCTAGTTTTGGGGTTGTTTTTTTTGGTTGGATTTTTTGGTTGTTTTAATTGTTTTGCTTTGTTTTTTCTTTCCATTTCAATTCCTGAGGCTTCAGCTTGAATTATACATTACCAAGGTCTAATGATTGATAGCAATGGGATGTGAAAGAGGCGAATGCTGCTGCTTTGGATGGTTTCTGTTTAAGAAGTCTGATTCCATTAAATGTGTAAATAATGTGCTAGCAGTGTTCAAAGCTTTCTGTAGGTGCTGTTTGTATCAGACTAGGGTCTGAGAAAGCATAAATAAGAGCACTAGAAATTATAATTAATAGGAAAATTTAAAAAAAGAGAGTTGTTTAATTTGCCTTTATAAAAGAAATTCTAAAACCTGGGGAAAATATACTTATTTTCCACACCATTAACTAGAAGAGAGATGAAAGCAATAGTGGAAACTGGGAGCTCTAAGACAATGTGCAAAACTTGCTCAGAGCAGAAAATATTAAGCAACCTGTGGATGTACATCCTTCTCATTCCCAGAATGAGACAAAACCAGACAGTTTGTCATATGCCAGCATACTACAGGCTAAGCTGAATAGAAATGAATGTGTGTTTTCCCTAGTCAGTTTTTCTGAGGATAAGCAAAAGTATTGGCAAATTATTTCCCCTGGTACACTAATGTCAAGAATAAGACTTTAGAAAGGTGCTGAGAATCTTAAGAAATTGCTTTTTATGAAGAATATTGATGCCACAAATGGGAGTTTCATTTTATGGTGTAAAGAGATAATAAATGGAATTAAAGCAGAGAGCTGGAACTGGAAATTTTTTTCACTGATAATCAGACTTAGCAATGGAACAGATAGAAGGAATATTAAGCTTTAAGAAAAAGTGCTTAACATTAGTCACAGTACATTCTTATTAATTCTCCATAGATTCCAGTATTGAGATTAAAAATTGCTGAGAAGAAACTCAAAACTTGCTTTAGAATATAATTATTTACTAGTTTATTGTTAACAGGTCAACTAGTCCAAGGTTCCCATGATCCTTCTTCCTTATAAAGTACCTTGGGATTCCTGCTGACTCAAAAGATCTCTTAAATACCTGCTAGTGCAGTGAAGTTGTATCAATGAAGTAATGAGTAAGTCAGCAATGCCCCTATTTCTAATGAAGAAGACAAAACAATCATGCAGATTTCTTCCCAGATAGATTACCAATTCTAACAATTCTCTGGGGCTTTATTCCTTCTAGTAATTGAGAAGGGCAATTAATCTTGTAAGTACTATTGCTGAAACTCAGAAGCTGTATATTACATCTCCTGAATTTCAAATATATTATGCAACTAAGGTTTGTCTGTCTAAAATCCCAAATATCTTCCATGTTTAAACACACATTGCATTCTCTGCTCTGCTTATTGTACTTTTTCTTGGACTGGCAGTTGCTAGTTAAAACATTGCCTTTCACTCAATTTTCCTCCCCTTTAATTTAGACTTGTGGTTTAATCTAAGCTTCTAGTGATATCTTAGGCAATTTTGTAAAATATCTTGGCTTTAATTTCTTTGCCGAGAGTGAAGCTGAGCAAATATTTTCTTGTGTGTTTGCTTTTTCACTTTTTCCTCCGGGGAAAAAGCAATAAGAGTGGGAGGAAAAAAGTTTAATCAAATATGTTTCTGTTGAAAATCTTGACCCTTTGTTAGATAGTTAGAAATATCAACTCCAGGAAAAACCCAAGGACTAAATCCTGTAATTTTTAATTATAAACTTTGGGATTAAAATTGGAAGACTTTTTATATCCCTAGTATTTATCAAACACTTTAAGGTTTCCATTATTTTTTGAAGTAATCTAGTGTTTGAAACGCAGATATCATGGTGCTAGAGTTCATTAGATGTGTTGCATGGGTGGGGAGTCTGATGTATAAAAGAGCATTGAGCCTGAAGAGAAAAAGCAAGATTTTTCTCTGCCTCAGCTCTAGTTTTCCCATCCTTTGAAAATACTGCTTTCAGCATTTATAACTGAAAATATTTCCGTTTTCCTACACATTTTATGGCTTTCTACTCAGACTGCAGAAGCTCTTGATCTCTGGCCTCTGTTTCCGGTGGTCAAATAAACAAAAACTACTAACACTGTATTGGCAGAACGGAGTATCAGGAATGATGTATTTTGTCTGGTGCCCAGCCTGTACCAGAAAACAGATGCCTTGACTGGTCCATTTGGTTCATTTCCTGGTGCATCCCATGCTGGGGAGCAGGTATTCCCTGACAGCCCTCGTGCATGCAATAGTGTTGATTTATGTAAATGAGAGAGAATTAGGAGATGAAAATTTAAGAAATCTCATTCTGCATTTCAGAACTGACTTGAGAAATAAGCCCATTGATCTGATGCTGTGCTTTTCTAAGCTTAGAAGTATTAAAATGATAGAGGACACTCCATTATTTTCAGACTCTGTCAGTTCCTATCTATTATATCCTCTTTGCCATTAGTTTAAGATAGATGGCTACCACAGGAAATCATCATGGGCCAATTTTACACATCATCTATTTTAAATGATGGAAATTGTTAATTTCTTCCCTATATGCCTATACAATGGACATGAATAATTTTTCAGGATATATGTATATGTGTACTTAAACTAAAAGTAATAAAAAGGCAAAGCATTTTGTTAAATTATTTTTACATAGCATACTTTTTATTTCAAAGCCACCTATGATCTTGTTGCTTTTTCTTGAAATACTCCAATTTCTTTCCCTCATTGTGGAAGCATGACAACACTAAATTAACATCTTTTTAATTCCAGGTCTTCTCAGAGGGGACAGGGTAGGTCCAGGATACTGTCTCTTGTGCTTGTTGTTTGTCTGTCTTTATGTTCATAACACATCTAGAGTACGCTCTAAATGGAGTGAACATATATTACATCTCTGTGTCCCACTCACCATGTTACACATATGTTTATTTTTACCTCTGTGTTAAACTCATTTCTGCATTAACAAAATCCAGTTTATTCTGAAATTCATTCTTGCTATGCTTTTCCTCAGAAAATGACCATTCCAGCAACCTCTAGTGGGTCTGAAAATTTTGAAACACACTGCTCTAAAAATTATATTTCTGATACATTCTGACATTTTATCACAAACTAGAGTCATTCAGAGTATCTAAGGATAGTGAATTATCCCTTCCCCTTTCTTGCTAACATAAAAAGATTAAATTAATCGCATTCTGTTACAACTGGCATTAAGCTTCCAGACATGTTCTTTTTTTAAGGGGAGACAGTGAGAAAGATGAGTGACTTTTATTAAATGGGTTTTTTTTCTGTATGTCAAAATCTTCTTTTGAAAATTAGAACTGCTAAAATAGCAATTTTGCTGTTTTCTCTTCATTTTCTTGTTTCCATATTCATAGTTTAAAGACTGAATTATAGTGTGGTTTTTATAACCTACTCTAAAATAAAAAATTCGTTATCCTGTGAAAATACTTTTTTTCCCATTTTTGTAACATGGCATTCTTTGAGCTGTGCAGTGAAAGGACTTTGACTTGACAGCAGATCTATCTTCAAAGTAAAAGCAAATCAAAGATACATATGAAAGTACTAATGTCTGTGGTCAGAAGATAATCTCTTTGGAAATCTTTAGGCTAACTAATACTAACTCAGAGGAAGTTGTGTCAGACCATTAAGTGGCCACAGATGAGAAAACTCAGAGACACAGGAGGAAATGGGACAGCTTTCTGTCAGAAGAAAGTCCTGGAAATTTTTGACAGTGAAGTTTAGTTTTGTTTAGTTTAGTTTAGTTTAGTTTGGGTTTGGTTTGGTTTGGTTTGGTTTGGTTTGGTTTTGGTTTGCCTGCACTGGCTTTAGACAGAATTATATTATATAGCTTTGTGGTTTTCAGTGAAGATATATTGCCTTGTCCAGAGAATTTGTCTCTTAAGATCTGATATGCACTCATAGTAATTTTTTATTCTGTTGAGAATCCTTGTCCTACTCTACTTTTCCATACATTAAGTTTTGATAGTGTTTAGTAAACATCATCAGTGCTTATTTGAGGTGTGTGTAGCTTATTCACAGTGGGATGATACTGAACAGAATTTTTCAGAAGCAAATGACATAGGAATGATCAAGGAACGATAGTTCTATCTGTATCCAAATGTTATTATGTACAGCAACTAATGAGGGTAAAGACCTTAAACTTCAGATTCCTGTAAAAGTCAGCTCAGAGTCCTTTTTATGAGACAAGACATGATTGAAATTCACCAACAGTACTTACTTACTTATTTGTAAATCTCACTCGAAAACATCATGTGTCCTCATGCTGCAGTTTTAATACAGTATCTGTTCTCAGGGCACACTGTTAATTCAGATTTCTCTTCCCCATTTCTTATATCACCTTCTATTCCTTCACTGGTCTTCTAACCCTTCAAAATGAGATCTTTGCAAAATTGGCAAATTCTTGATATCCATCTGTCCCAGTTTTTGAGACAGTTATCTGTCAGGGAAGGCAGAAAAAAAATTGTAAGCCCCCACCCTCTCCCTCCGAATTATTATATCTCGAAAACACGGAGTTCTCAGGCAGAGATATGGGGATAGGAATAACAGTTCTTTACTAATATATATATATATATATACACATATTAAGGTAAACCAACAACAATAACTACAGTATTAACAACAGAACAGAACAGGGATCCCATCTCGGCCGAGACGGGAAAAAACGTGGAGGAGAGGCGGTGCCTCAGCTGGCACTCAGTCCCGGAGCTCCTGCAGGCTCTGAGGGAAAAACACCTCGCTGGAATGGCAGGGATGGGCAGAGAGTCCCGGGCCGGTGGAGGAGATGGATCAGCAGCTCCGCGGTGGCAGCTGCAGCACGTCCGGCAGGACAGGGGAGTGAGGGCCACAAACGGAGAGGAAGAAGCAGAAGCAGAAGGAACAGCCGCTCCGTCTGGATGATGGCAAAAACCCCCTCTCCCAGCAGAAACAGCTCCGAGAGTGTCTGTGTTGCCCTCCCAGAAGGACCCAGGAAAAAAAAAACAAACCTGCTCCCCTCTCCACTGCCCCCGGGGCTCAGCCGAAACTTTTGTCTTTTAAAGTACCAAAGATGTCCCAGCCATCAAGGCTTTTTCTCTCAGCTAAATGGGAGAAATTCTAATAGCTAAGAAACGAAAAAAAAAACATGTAACCCCCAACACCATCCAAATTATTGAAATCATTCCCACAGCCAGAAAATATTTGTACCCTGAGAACATTTGGTGTCTTCCTGGCATTGATACGCTGTGTGTACTTTGCAGCAAATGGCATCTGATTTACAAAGAGCTTGAGTGGAGAGCAGATGATGCACCCTCAGGGAGCTGGTGTGTAGTGGCAAGGTGGCAGTGACCTTTCTTCTGGAGCCCCTGGTGCCTGCGGACGAGTGTGAGAGATGCCTTCTCCAACCATCTCTTATGACTCAGCAAGAAATGCTGGCAGAGGCATAGCTAAGTCATCCATCACAGCTCCATAAACATCACCTTGGCTGCTGAGTAAAAGGTGTGCTTAGATACTTCTAATGCTCCCTTGGAGACTGCAGATGATAGCTCTGCAACTAACTAATTTGCAGTATAGTTGTTTATTATCTATTCAACACCAGAGTGCTTCCAGTTCCTGAAATTTTATGATGACAGTTCTAATATCTGGAGTATGCCTTTAAACTATAGGCATAGAAAAATGGAGAAAAGTACCTGTTAAAATGGAAGCAGGAGAACTCCTGGCCATCATGGAAATGGTAGGAATTCTTATGCGGTTTCTAGCACAACAGGCTGCTCATGGGATAAATGGTTTATTATAAAGGTAGAGGATAGAGAGAGTGGAAAGAGGGAGCTAAGCATGAGAGCATGGGGATAGAGATGAGCAAGCTAAGAGAAGTAGGTGAGGAGGATGTTGAGAAGTAGGTGAGGAGAATGTTAAGGGGGTAAGGAGAGGGGCAAGAGGGAGGAAATTAAGAGATTAAGAGAGGGCCAAGGAAGGCTCGCCAGAGGGACTGATGTTCTTCTTACAATACATTATATTTCTTTCTATAATGAATATTCTAGTTTACACTAACCAACCAACTTAAGACACGAAATCCTAAGGGATTTACATATAGCCTAAAGGAGTGACTCTATTACCAGATTTGAATTCACATTCCTCAGTTTCTTCCTTGTCTGGCCAGGCTTTTGCCAATCAACATCAGTAATTTGCATCTCAAAACTGACTTTCATCTCTATTTTGACCTTTGGATTCTCTGTCAGCAGAAGAGTATCGTTTAATCCAGAGGATTCTCCTTCAGCTGGCTAGGCTGTTGTTCTTGGGTTATATAGTAATTAACACAGTATCCTAAATCTCAAAGCTAGCTTTCATTTCTACTTCAATTATAGGTTTCATATTTTCAGAATCTTTTGCTAAACTACCATATTTATATGGTTTCTCTATTTTATCTTCTCCAACAGGAAATTGAATATATCCCAGGAGTGTCAGGAAGGATTAGAACTTCCAATCAAAGAAAGTTATTTATAAGTCATTATCACAGCCAGATTTTTGGTAGGGATTGCTAAATGTTAGATAGATTGATTATGGTGGAATGATCCATACTGTGGAAAACAGAGAAACTAGGAGAGTCCAATGGCAATGATTTTATAGTCTTGCTGTGCTCAAGAACAAATTAAAAATCTGGGAATTAAAAGTATCTTGTCTGTCCCTGTGGCAAAGCAGTTTACTGTGTTATGTATCTTGTACTGATTAACTTTTATTCCATGTGAAGTAAAAAACCACTAGAGGCTTTTTGGGTGACTGTATGAACACAGTGATTAACTTTGAAAGACTGTCTAAGCTGACTCAAAATGGCAGCTCTCACCCAACTGAAGAACTAGATTTGTCTCCCTGTTAAAAGGCATTGCAAAGATAATAGAAAAGTAATGTTTCCTTTTGGTGTCCTTTCCATTTAACAGTTATATCCTGTGAAAGGCCTAGGATATGATGTGGATAAGCAACAAAAGTTCAGAAATTTCTCAGATTATTTGGATGTGGATATTCAGTTGCAGTTACCTTCTGACATACCTTTTTTCTTCAGCTGTTAACACAACTGGGATTATTTTAAGACCCTCTTACTTTGTAGGAATTTTACAGCTAGAGCCACAGAATTTAGAGACAAAAGGAAAATTAAAGGGAAAAGCTCGAGGAACATTATCAAGGTTCACTCCATGGAGTTTCATAGGTATGGCATACTTTGTTGATACTGCTTCAGATGCCTACACACTCCCTTTTAAATCCTACAAATATTTCCTCGGTTATCCTGAGTTTCTTCCGGATATCTTTGAAGGTATTCTTAATGGATGCTATATTATATTAGCACCTTCCACTAACACAGTACAGTAATCACTGTATAATCATTCCTTTCTGCCCCTCAATAGGGACTCTGACCAAAATGTTGAATTCTGCAGTCCTAAGGTCAAAGGATCTCAAAAATATCTCCTACTCCCACAGTGTGAGATACAGGCTTTTTTTTTTTGAAATATCCTCTTTCTTGATACATCACAGTTCTCATGCAGAATCTCAGCTGCAGATGAATATACTGTTAAAAACAATGTCACACATCACATGCTGCCTAGCCTAAGAAGGAAAGTTTGAGCCTAGGGGCTAGGGGATGATCAGGGAACATGATTAAAGGTGATGGTTCAAGGAACTTGATTAAAGGAGATGCACTCTTGCCAAACAAAGGCAGATAGTCTTCCCATGAAGGGGAGGCAAAGGAAACACATATTCCTTTTCCCTGAGGTGTCTATACAAAACTTGACAAAGCATGGGACAGGGTCTTCATCCCTCCTTGGGAATAGTTGTAGATCTTTGTCATATTTGGAGTTGCAATAAAGTTGCAAGAGAAAATATATGAATAACAGAAGTAGCATAGAAATGGCCAGCAGCTCTTTAAGAGTCAATTTACACATTCCACAGGAAAAAAAAAAGTGTAAAGGCAGATTAGAAATGTCATAAGAGAATTTCAAAGCAAAACCACAAATCCAAACACCACTACCTGAGTATTCAAATTAAATATACTTACTATGGAAGATAAAGGGGCATTCAGGCTTCATGACTTTACAGAACTTACTACATTTATTGGGTTTTTATTTAGTAGTTACTAACACTAGATCTTTTGTTTTATCTTGTCAGAAACTTCCTTTATTCCCTATGTCTTGACTTCAGGAAGGTTCTTGTGAAATCACTGTTTGATTGTTTAGCTCTGAAAAGTGACATTTCTGCTTCTGGTGAAAGAAATGCATGCTTTTTTAATGTGAGCAAGTCTGGTATTTCTGCAGAGAAGAGCAGGGCGGTGTGTCATTGAGAAGCTCCCATTGGCCTTTGGTACACTTGTGGGCAGTATATTTGTATGTTTAAGCGCTAGTTTTTCTCCTTTCCCTGTAATATCTAGATATTGATAGAATAACAGAATAGAATGATAGGAAGGGCCCTTAAAGATCATCCATTTCCAGCCCCCCTGCCATAGGCAGGGATACCTCCCACTAGACCAGGTTTCTGAGAGCCCCATCCAGTCTCACTTTGAACATTAATGGGAAATCCATGCGACAGCTACAGCAGGTCTATAGCTTCACAGATAAATTGACCGTAACACACACCAACTTGACCAGCCTGGCTTGTTAGAGAATAGAAGTAAACAAGTCCCTGACTGTGTTAATAATAGGTTGGATTCAAATTCAAACGGGACCCCAGCCAATTTGTTTGAATCACTAATGCATCCATATCATCGGCCAGTGAGCTGGGTGGAGCTAAGATCCCTAACCAATTGTGTTTAAGTATGGGAAATTGGAAGCCCCTATAAAAGGGGATGCCCAAAAATAAAATTCATCTGTCTCTGAAACTGTGACACACCACAACTTCTCTGGGAAACCTGTGCCAGTGTTTTACCACTCTCACAGAAAATAATTTCTTGCTAATATCTAATGTAAACCTACCTTCTTGTAGTTTATACATGTCTAGTTGTAGACTCTGAAGGCTTGTGAGTTACTCTTTCATATTTCACTGTGAAGTACTGTATAATCCCAGCAGCACTGGGTGTGCTTCTGGTTATATTACATCTGTATAAGTAAAGTTTAGGAATCCAATCGGTAATAATTTTTAAACATCTTGGCCAATTTAACAGTAGGCTTTACCCTTAAAAAGTGGATTAAAAATCCTTCAATAATATAGTCACCCAGTGTTGTTGCACTGCACTGTCCACATATTCCCCCTGCTCCCTGAGACCCTGGTGGTGGGTTACCTGAGATGTCTCCTCCCTTCAACCCTCCCTTCAGGTGTGTCATTGGCTGTGACTTCCCCTCCCTTTCCCTCCCTTGGTTTAACTCAGGGGGTCTGGAGCCCTGGCTCTCTTTCTCTCTCCTGCTCTGCTCTGGGATGCTGCGTGACTTGTTCTACAATAAACTGTGGGACAGTCGGTTCTGAGGGAGAGAGCGCTTCTCGTCTTTTACCTCTGTCCTTGTTGGGGTTGTTTAACCTGTTGTCCTCAGCTAGCCGGGATCAGACCCCGGGCTCCCCCTGAAAGGGAACACACCCCTTTAACTGGCGCTTCAACGTGGGGCTTCCCACGAGGTACAGCTGGTTATCCACTGGTGGATTTTATAAGCTTTGCACCTTCAGCTTCCTTGGACTTTTTGCCGGTTTTTGCACGATGGGAATTAAAAGGCAAAGTCGGCATCTCATCCCGCCCAGGACGAGTCGACTTATAGACAGAGGACTTCCTTGCATCTTCCAGCAGATACAGGTTCCCAGGCGGGGCAAGTAAACCCCGCAGGTAGCACTGGGAACCTGGAGAGACCCCCGGGTGGTGGAAGGTCCTCTCCGGCGAAGGGAAAAGGTGAACCCCGTGTAAGAGGGGGTGGCAGAACTGCGGCACAGCTCCAGGAGCTGTGTGGCCGCGGCAGAGTGCAGAAAGTGGCAGGGAGCGGCAGGCAGAGCAGGCTCCAGGCTTGGAGGCTTTTCCGCGAGGTCTCAGCAGCGAGGGGGGTCGGCAGGCGGCGGGGGAACGCCGCAGCTGATGCCTTTACCCATGCAACCCGTGGTTTTACCAGCGCGGGCGGCGCCGAGCCGCAGAGCCGCTCCGCCATGTGGCACGGCACAGCCTGGCCAGTGCCAAGCAACTGTTCAAAAGCCGCGCGGTTTTTGCACGCAGGCAGTGTGCTCTGACCTCAGAGTGGGGGAGGAGGACTGCTAGCCTTTCCCTAGACTGGCTGTGATCTTAAAGTGTTTGTAAGGAAGGTAGATAAAATGTGTAGGAAGAAATTTAACATCAAGGATGGGTGCCAAAGTTTCTGCTGCACAGAGAAGCTTTTATATTTTAGTTAGAGATTTCCTAAGTAGTGAAGATGCTAGAGTTTCCAAAAGTCTTTTGAAAAGGTTTGTTCACTGGCTATCCTTGCATTCCCCCCAGTTTACCCAGCAGAATATACATTCTCTCTCTGCCTGGGACAAAATTGGAGAGTTATTAACAGCTAAAGTAGAACAGGGAGAAAGAACAGCAGCGAAATTTCTCCCAGTGTTCCTTTTAATTCGGAAAGAACTGCTTAAGAGGGAAATGGAAAGACAGCCTCAATAAACCCCTCTTTCTGTGGCTTCCCCATCCCCTCCTCCTAAACCCTCTGCCCCTGAAGTGGGGTGGATGCATGAAGCAGCCCGGCAATCACAGGGTTCCTGGCATAGCCACAGTAACTCTGGCCACCTGCCTCCCTCTCAGCACCCTAACCCTGGCAGCTGTGCACAGGCTGACAGAGCACCATTCCTGTACCCTTTAACCCAGTCCCTGCTTCCCAAACCTCACGTTCTGACCCCCCTTTTCCCCAAGCTGGCAGGGACTGCATGTTAGAGTTACAATGTAGCCCCACCCGCATGGTCACAGGCCAAAATGGTGACAGCCATGTGGAGAGCCCTCCGGGTTACCCTTGTCCTTCCCACAATCCCTTTCCCCCACATGTCCCCAACCCTTTCTGGTTCCCCGACCCCTTCCTGCCCTCAGACACTCCCCACCTCCGCCCTTGTGCCTGCTCTGCATGACGGCATCCTGAAACCCCACCCCTGGATGTTGCCATCACGGTTCCCACGGGGGTGCACCTGAGGGAGGGTGTGGGTCTCCACCTGGTTCCCACGGGGCTGGGGGTGGAGCCGAGTCCCTTCCCTGTCCCCGTGGGGCTGGGGTCGAAAGGGGGAACCCCAGACATCCGAACTAGGCTGATAAATCCATACCCTCAGTTGCTCCTGTTCTATATACTGGTAGAGGAAATGGTGTTAGAAATTACCAACCTTTCTCATTCCAAAATAAGAGAGAATTATGTAAAAGGCAGATTGAATTTGGCAGAAATAGTGAATGTTTAAAGGCATGATGAGGACCACTTGAACATCTGTTGAATTTGTTCCTTCCAACCTCTGTGATCTTTTCTGGTGCCTACTTACCCAATCAGAGTTTGATCTGTGGGAGAGCATGTGGAAAAGATCCCTAAGGGTTCTGCTAAAACAAAGCATACAATGCTTAAACTAAAACAAAGCATACCAGGTGCTAAAGATTTAGAGGACAGAGACATCACCTATGAACATCTGTGTGGTGAGGGTGAATGGGCTAATGCTGAAGACCAGTCTAGGGTGTTACCTAAATCTACTCTGGATAAAATTTCAAAGGCTGCAGAAAAAGCTTTTAATCAGTTACCAACCTTTGAAGCTAAGGGTAGCTATCTTCACATTAAACAGTTTGCTTCAGAAAATTTCTTACAGTTTGTCAACCGTCTTTGAGCACAGATAGAAAAACAACTGCCAGACCCTGTGATGCAAGCAGAGATAATCAGGGAGATGACACAGAGAAATGCCAACGAGGTCTGCCACAGGGTGCTCCTGGGACTGCCCATCGACCCTGCACCTGTGCTGGCCCAGATGATAGAAACATGTGCCAAGAAAGCAGAACTATTTGATGCACCAGAGACAAGGCCAAGATTAACCAACCCAAGGACTGTGGCAGCTGCACCTCCAGGAGTGAGGAGACAACAGACATAGCCAGAGCAGCTTCAGCATGTCAATTGCTTCCAATGCAGGAAGCCAGGACACTT